>PKML01058485.1:364512-430010 GCA_002933935.1 Eutrema yunnanense | reverse complement strand
TAAAAAAAAGAATTTCTTAATTGAATTTTTTTTTTTTTTTGGTAAGACACCGTCAAAGATGTCTCACCAATGCATATGTTCTTATGTCCTTTATTGGTTCAATGATACGGAGAATGTATATTTTTTTTTTTTGGGACAAACAGAGAATTTATTTAATCGATAAATGAAGTGTGTTTGTGTGTAAAAAGTAATATTGGAAACCAAAATTACGGATCTTTAGCACATGCATAAAAAGGGGGAAAACGTGGACATTTTTAAAGCCCTATAACAAAATAAAAAGTGGACATTTGTACCTTTACCACATTCCATTTTAAAACATAGATCGCGTTTAGAAAATATGTTTTTTTGCAAAAATACCTTACAATTTGAAGTTAAAGCTAAAAATGCTTAATTCCTCTATTCTTTTTCAGAATCCCATGAATTACCTTTTAAGAATTTGGGTATTCACGCAAATGCCATTCCTCAGACTGCTGTTAGAGTCTAACGTTTTTTTCAAAAGACAAATTTTTTTTTTCATATCTAACTTAATTACGGAAATGTCATTGCCATCAATTCTTATCGTCGACGAGTTAATGCAGTAACTAACCCATTTTTTCGCCATTAAAGCCCAAGAATAGAGCTCGGACTTCCTTATTGCGAGTTCTCCTCTCCGATTTCTCCCATTTCCCCTCGATTTTCCGATTCAAACTTACCGAAATCATTTTTTTATGGCATAAAAATAGCAAAACACGACTGGGCTTGCGGGATTTCGGTGATACTAGACGTTCTGGGCGCTCGACGAGGGTGAAAACAAACTCTAAACGAATATAGGTACGAATTTTTGCATATCGTCGATTTTCAGATCTGAGTTGTATACTCAGACTGCTTTAGAAGACTGATGAAACCCACATGGTCAACGAGAGGGTAGTTTTGCAATTGACTTTTAAATACTCAGATTAAAATTGAAGTCTGGTAACTTCCTTTGAAAACAAAAAAATCAAGAAAAATCCTCTAATCGAGGCATATGGTAGTTTTGCAATTGACCGAAAACTTGACTTTTTATTCAGATTTTATATCCAGTATGAAGGAAAAATGAGCGACTTTGACCGGAAGTTGACTGTATTTTCAGACGGAATCAGAAATCTGAAAAAACAGGGTACTGGTAGTAATTGACCAAAATTTTTCAAAAGTTGACCAAAATGGGGGAAAAACAGGGCAATAGAAGTCTGACACCAGACTTCTATAGAAGTCTTAAACCAATTACCCTAGAAATACCCTACCTATGCCCAACACGCTTTTGACATCACAATTGGCATGGCACAAAAAATTCCCGCAGAAAGTAAGCCAAAAGATGGATGAGTTTTTCTTACATCTACAAAAGATAGATATATGCAAAAATCCATTGTTCTCGGAAATCCAAAAGTTAAAGAGGAACTCTACTTCACATGTTCATAGACGTCTAGCAATTCATTCTCGGTGTCGGTACAAACCTCTTCACCTATTCGACAGAGCTTAGTTAATATCTCATACGCAAGCTTCTCTCTGCAAGTCTTCATGTTCTTATCACACAGCCACTTCGGAAACGTCATCCCAAGAGAATGAAACTCAATGAACTTCAAACAAAACACCCCACAATCACCTGTCTGGATGTTTTGGGGAAGTTCAGGGCTCCTTACAATCGTGTAGGTGTATCGCTCAAGGGGATAATTCCACCTATCATCTACTGGGGCCAAACAATGCATCACGAAGGGAAAGATCTCACATATAGGTGCCACTTCCGCTCCTACCACCTCATCGTTTTCGGTCCAATGATGTTGTCCCATATGGTTACGTGCCTATCCAGGATAGAAATCATAATAGCTATCCTATGATTTCCCCTAACGTGCAAGGCAGTGTAGTTGTAATTAATTTCCAGCCCCCAAGTCTTGTTTAATTTCAGGAATAAGGGTAGTTCACCAGTATGGTAATCCCATACACCAGGTGGCAGCCTCCTTGCCGTGGGCATCACATTTTCTCCTTCGACGCTCTTCACAAAATGATCATAATGTTTCTTCCACAAATTACCCAGCTGTGTGTCAATGAAGGTCAGCCTCTCGAACCTGAACCATTCCGGGTGTTCGTGTTGTCGAAGCCTCATCAGATCAATCCCATCATCTATTTGCTGCATTCAGTCAACATTGTGCAAAAAATGCCAGACTTAAACAGAAGTCTAAAGAAACTCTAAAAGAGAGAACACCAATGTCAAACTGCAAAACAAGTCTGAGAAAAGAAATTTTTTCACCAGACTTGAAAAGAAGTCTGACACCAGACCTCTAAAAAGTCTGAAGGAAGTCTAAAAGAGATAACAACAATGTCAAACTGCAAATCAAGTCTGAGAACAGAAAATCATTAAACCCGACCATATTATATACTAACCGTGTCATGCAACCATTTCTTGGGGGTGCGCAGATCGTAGTACCAAGATAGGGATGTGTTCGCCTCCCTCTTCGGATAACCCCTACATAATATATTACGTGTGTTAGACATCGAGCTAATTATTCTAGAATATAGGTAGAGTGTGACGACATACGACAGTTTTTTGACGTGATCATTAAGTGTCTTCAATTTCGTCCTGGTTGCCGGAGCACAAGGATCATATGTCGGTGTGATCTGCACTTGGGTTGAGCTCTTTCTCTCCTTCTTATCCTGCTCTTTCTGTTTGAGATCTTGAGCCTTCGCCTTTACATAAGCTCCAACAGCTGCCTCCTTAGTGTCTTGTTTCGACATATATGCAGCATCGAAGTTTACGCCCATGGCCGCCTTATCGACGATAAGAACATTCTGTTCACTGCCCATGACACTACTCTGCATTTACAAAATAAAAAAAAACCACCACCTACAGACTGCAATATAAATCCAAAACACAATCAGACTTCTAAGTCTGACAGAGATTAAAATAACACCAAAACCAGACCTAAATCTCAGTCTAATACCAGATAACCATGTTCACATCAAACACAACAACAAAGCGAAAAAACTAGTTTTTAGTTGCACATAGGTTCAGGTTTTTACAATATCACACTTATAATGCATATTAAGCAATGGCTTTGTCCTTAAGTCTTCAACTACTTCTCCTTTCTTGAACATTTTTTGGTAGAAGGTTTGGGACACTAACCCCAACATCCACCACAGTCTGAATCTTGGCCTCAGACGGTTGGGCAGGGTTATCTTCAGCCAGGGCTTCCTTTGCATCCTCTACCGTTGAAGCTTCTTTTCCATGTCCTTTTTGGTCTGCAGCTTCAACAACCGCGGCAGGCTTAGGAGGCTTCACAACAAATTTTTTGGGTGCAATATTCTTCCGCGGAGCCTTTTTGCGTTTCCCCGCCCCAGCCTTACCACCATCATCAACCTTACCACCATCATCAGACTTCTTCTCAACACCACCATCAGACTTCTCAACACCAGATTTCCTCCTCTTTTCTCCCCTTAACAACCTAACTTCCTTCTCAACCACCTGCTTAAAACCTTCTTTAACAAGACTAAAAAGTTCATTCATCTGAGAACCCACCGACTTGATCAAGTAAACAACCTCACCACCATCATCACCGCCTGATTTTGCTCGCTTCTTATCATCATCAACATCCTCACCATCATCATCAACAACCTTCCTCTTAACACCCTTTCCCTTGGCCTTCTTCAGACTTAACTACCTCAGACTTAATAAGGGGCACCTCTTTCTTGACAATGGCGAACACACCTTCAGACTTCCAGTGTTTAAAACTCCACCTCCAAGGGTTCTCAAACTCACCCAACATTGCTTTCACAATGTTCACAACTTTCTCATCATGCTCACCATCGTCCCACCAGGGGAACATGTCCTCAAACTCCTTGATGACGAAGTTGGTGACGCGGGTCTGCAAGTACAAGTCAACGAGCAAAACGTATATTAGTATGTAAAAAATAAATAAAATCTACCAGACTGCATATCCCGTATGGTACAAAGTTTCAGACTACAAAAAAGGTCTGACTTCAATATTTCAGATTGCAACTTCAGTCTGACAACAACTTTCAGACTGCAAATTAAGTCTGGGAAAAATTCAGACTTCAAAATTAGTCTGATAACTTATCAGACTGAATTTGCAGTCTGACATAGAGCAATCAAAGGTGAATTTTAAGGAAAAAAGGTCAGTAAAATACCTGCTTGCGCAACTCTAAATCGACTTTCTTCTGATTCCTTGATCCTTTGTAAGCCAAGAGCGGTGGGGCTGGGTTATCTTGCAAGTGCATTCCATAAAGCGTAGCAATCCTGGGACAGGCCCAATATACCCATACGTTCAAGACCTCAGCGAAGCCCTCAACCTGATAGTTTTTGTCATCTTGGAGTTTTTTATTTGCCTCTGTTTTGACAGAGTCTACCAAGATTTTGAAGGCCAGTTTTCCCCATGGGTATGCTTCTAACGCCCTTGGAGACAGTAATAGCTTAGTCATGTCAGCCCTTGCGGAAACTGACCAGTGTTGAGCCTCAATGAAGCTCGTGTAGATGGCTAGGTAGCCCAACCAAATCCTATCTTGCCGTTCCCAGCCTCGACATCTGTTGCAAGCGTCCAGTAACTGAAAATAACTTGGCACTACCTCGAAATCCAGCCCAAGAAGCTCCCACATTGCTCTCATATCGGCTGTATACTCAAGCTCTGGGTACTCCAGATTCTCAACATAGTCGCAATTGAGTCCGGTTATCTGTTGAAACTCATGGACGGAAAACCTCACCGGTTGAAGGCCAAGAAGACACCAAAGCTCATGCTTCTGATCTACCTCTAGTTGCATAGTAAGCATGTAGTGCACCATCCTTGAACACCATACGAAGTTCAGCTCATGCCACTTCACAAAAACCCCAAAAGTTGAGTTGCGAAGCTCTTCCCACTCATCATCATCCAGCGCTTTTTGGAGAGCGTCCATGAGATCTCTCTTACCGCTGAAGTAGTGTATGCTTTTGTCTGGTTGAGGCTCATACCCGGTTGTGAACATCCTTGGAGGGAATTCACGTTCTGCCACTATGTCTAAAACCTGCATCAACCACAACCTGACTCCATTAGCAGTCTGAAAACTTAAAGTCAGACGTCATATGCAGTCTGACTACTCAAATTCAGATTCTATTTGCAGTCTGACGAAATATAGTTAGAGTTAACTACGAAGGCTATTCATGAAGTAATCGGACGAATCCCAAAAATCCACATAACACAATACAACTCAAACCTAAAGATCTAAACATTATTGCTCAATTTGAATCTTTTACCCTCCATGGAAGACATGAAGGAGCGGTGACAACGGCGAGGAGAGAGAAACCATATCTGGAAATAAAAAAAGACAAGAGTTCAGCGCTGAGTTCTAGAAATCAGTATCGAGAAGGTGACGGTTTGCGGCGAAGAGAGGAGTAGAAGAATCTTACCGTCGAAGGCACAAGAGAAGATGTAAGCGACGAATTCCGGCAGCGACAACGAGAATCAGTGTTTTTTTTTTGTTATTTGCTTCGGTAACTGTAAAAATGAGGGGATAAAAACCCCTTTTATATGTGTCCTAAGTGGCGGTTAAAAAAAACGGTTTTACCACATAAAAATACCGCTTTCGCAATCTGATGTCAGACTTCTTAACGCAGTCTGATATCAGACTCTTTTAGCAGTCTGATATCAGACTCTTTTAGCAGTCTGATAGTGATGAGATAATTGAGCGAGAAGTCTGTAAATTTTGGGCGGCAAAATTCCCGGTTTTTTCTGCAATTTTTTCTAATATTTTTAATTGCCGCTTAGAAGTATTTTTCAAATACTTCTACTGCCAGACTCGTTTTGCAGTCTGAAACAGTGATATTTTCAGGACCAGACTTGTGAAAGTTTTCAAAAGTTTAAGTTTTTCAGACTTCGAAAGGAGTCTAATAAATTCAGACTTCATAAACAGTCTGACATAGTAAAGAAGGACACAGATAAATTAAAGCGACATCATAATCAAATATCTCGTTCCATAAAAAAAATAGAAATTTTGGTTACAAATTGTCACATATTACAAGAAACCAAAACATATAAACATGATTAGGACGATAATAATAGCACCAACGAACGTCAGACTCTTCAACTCGACGCCACACATTATCTGGCAACATGGCTTCTCCGTCAACCGCTCTTTCAATTGAGCTATCTCTGCCTTCGTTACCTTGACGTCATCGAGCAACGTGGACAAATACTTGTCGCTTTGAGCATTAGAAACGAACATGCCATCAATTAGTTGACCATGTTGGTCAACATACATGTTTACATCGTTAAACTCTTCAGTCATAGCCTCATCCCACCACTTCATTATATGGTAACCACCATCCTACATAGCCACATTTATACAATCATATTAAGATCCCAAATTATAATAAGCAGAAAAAAACAAACGAACCACATGACATATAGAGGCCATTACATCATAGTTATGACATTCGAAGAATCTTCTTCCCGGATTATCGGCAGTAGTGGGTGTTCGCATGACGGGCTCCAGACCGCATAAGCATTTCTTGGGGAATCCGTAGGATGATCCGAATCGACGTCGGCCTGTTGAATATGAATTACTGGACGTTAGAAGGTGACTGAATCGCCCCATCCTGTGTACCAGAAAACAGTCGCAAAAATTAAAACAAGTCTAAAGCCAGACTTCTAATAAAGTCTAATTTAAAATCAAGTCAAAATTCAGACTTCTAAAAGAGTCTGATTCGGAAAAGTCTAATTTCAGACTTCTTCTCAAGTCTAATTCGTACAAACTCAAATTTCAGACTTCTAACAGAGTCTAATTAAATGAAAGTATAATTTCAGACTTCTAATCGAGTCTAATTCAGATCAGGTCAAGTATCAGACTTCATATCGAGTCTAATTCACTTTCAGACTTCTAATATAGTAATTTTCAAGTTTTTTTTGGACTGAATACAACCAAGCATCAAAATACATACCAGACCTAGAACTTTTGTTTGACATAGAAAATGGACTTCTATCTTGTAGATCTAAAACATAATTAATTAAAAACTCATCTGTTTGTTTAGATCTAGGCAAAGAACATGGAAAAATGGTCTTATTTCATATAGATCTAAAAATTTTGCAAAAAAAAGTAGAGTAGAAGGCGAAAAACTTGTTTCTAGGAAGCTTAACTCAGTTGCAAAGACGAAGTTGACGACGGCGAGGGCGGTGGCGGCGGTGGCGATTCGACCTACAAGAAAATGGAGTTGTGATGAAAAGATGAAGAGAGATAGATGGAGGGACTGGTAAGGTGACACGAAAAAGGAGAGGTAATTACCAGACTGAAGAAGCTGACGACGGCGGTGGCGGTGGCGACGAGGGTTTCCGGAGAGATGTTTGAGAGAGTTTAGAGAGAGAGAGATTATTCCTGTTTGAGAGAGAGAGAGAGAGTCGATAATGACTTTTACAGATTAGGGTTGGTAACTTTAGTTTATATATGGGGTAAAATCACAAGTAGGGTAACTTATTTCAGGTTAATTCACAGGTTTCCATCAAGAAGTCTGATAAACCATGGACATGATCAGACTGAAATGGCAGTCTGATAAACCCTAAACTTGATAATTACTACTTAAATACCATCATATTATATAGAAAACTTATAACAAACATCAAACTCGTTTAACTTAGTCACAAACTAACCAGTATATGTAAAAAAAATATTATGAATTAAAAATTTAGAAACTCTCAATCTAACCCTACATATAAGAACATGATATCCAACTTCATATGTCGAACATAGATAAAACTCTTGTTTTCTTTGTTATTTGCACAATGCAATACATAACTCGATATTCACACTCTTTTATAGTTAATTACACTCCAATGGAAATTTTTGAACCCTAATCCAACAAGTATTGAGCCCGTAAACCGTAAACTCTTACCTACATGGTGTTTAGATCCAAATTGATCTCATACTCACTCATTTTTACTAACTTTTATGTAATTTAAATTTATATCAATCTACAATGATTATGTTTAATTTATGTATCAAAAATTTGTATGAATTTTTTTTTTAATTATTTTTTAATTTAAATTTTCATATTAAATACAATTCAGACTTCTCGAAGTCTGAGAAACCGCAAACTTGTGTTTAGATCCAAATTCATCTCCAATGATTCAATTTGATTAAATTTTATGTACTTTTAATTTATATACAACAACAATGAGTTTGTGTAATTTATGTAGTAAAAATTTCTATAAACTAAATTTTTAATATTTTTTTAAATTTAAATTTTCAAATTAAATACGTTTCAGACTTCTCTGAGAAGTCTGAGAAAACCGGATTCTCTGAGACGTCTGAGAAACCACGACAACCACCATCGTCGATGAGTTAATGCAGTAACTAACCCGTTTTTTCCGCCATTAAAGCTCAAGAATATAGCTCGTAAACATTTTTCGCGACTTCTCTCTCCGATTTCTCCCATTTCCCACTGAGTTTCCTATTCAAACGTACCGAAATCGGAAATTATGGCATAAAAACGGCAAAACGCGACTGGGCTTGCGGGATTTCGGTGATATTAGACGTTCTGGGCGCTCGACGAGGGTGAAAACAAACTCTAAACGGATATAGGTACGAATTTTTGCATATCGTCGATTTTCAGATCTGAGTTGTATACTCAGACTGCTTTAGAAGTCTGATGAAACCCATATGGTCAACGAGAGGGTAGTTTTGCAATTGACTTTTAAAAACTCAGTTTAAAATTGAAATCTGGTAGTCTATGAGAAGTCTGAGAAATCCTAATTCTCTCAGACTTCTCCGATAAGTCCGAGTAACCCTAAATCTAATATTTAGCACTTATGAGTGACAATATTAAAACATAACTTCTAGGAAGCATCAAATTCGTGAAATATATGCACATTACAACACATATGTGCAAATTTAAAATCTCAAATGTAAATTTGGTAAACCATGAATCTAACCCTAAAGTTATATGTAAATGTTTCCATTACAAAGCATGTTTTGAGGTTTACAACCTACTTTGCTTTACATGTTTTTAATTTGATTCAATTTTATGAAATTTAATTTTAATACTTCGAAATCGTCTATATTTAATTTATGTATAAGAAATTTTTAACAAAATATTTTTTTACAATTTTTAAATTTAAATTTACTAATTAAATCTGTATCAGACTTCTTCGAGAAGTCTGATATTTATTGAGGTATATGCATAATTAACTAAACTTGTTTAATTTGATTCAATTTTATGAAATATTAAATTCTATACATCAAAATCGTCTATATTTAATTATTGTAGAAAAAAGATTTAACAATTTTTTTTTTTTAATTTTTAAATTTTAATTTACTATTTTAATCTGTATCAGACTTCTCAAATACGTCTGAGAGAAGTCTGGTAAGAGAAATCAATCAGACTTCTATTAGAGTCTAAATGTCAGACCTCTATAGAAGCCTGACATGTCGCGAAGGTTAAAATGGTAATGGCGGTTTCGCGTTTTTTGTTTGGTCATAAGGAGGTAATTGTAATTTTCCACCCCCGAAAGTGTAGCGCAGCATTTGATTGAAAGGACGGTGTATTTTTGTCATAAAAACGAAATTTTGGGGTAAAAACAGCAATTTGCCTAGAGAAATAATTAATTAAATTATTAAGTGGTTTGCTATAACAAAATATATTATATATTAAAATGTGGATAACTATATTATATTTTATCTGTTTTATAATAAGTGATTTTTTAGGAAAAAAATTGTTTTAAATTATATGATGTTTTTATTATTCGGCAATTTAAATAGTTATTTTATTATTTTGACTATTTATATTATGTAGATTATTTTATTAAAGCTAGAACAACTAGCGGATCATAAATATAACCTCATAGACATATCATTTGATCAAGTGTTGTGTCATGACCTAACAAACTAGAGTGCACTTACATTTTGTCAGACAACGAGTTATTCACTACAAGAAAACGTGGTACTTTTCAACGGAAATTCCGACGGACATAAATTCGTTGGTATTTTCCGACGGGGTTTGGATGAAAATAATATCCGACGGAATTTTTCGACGGTATTCCGACGACATGAATCCGACGGAATATCGACGTGTTTTAGACGAATGTTGTAGCCGTTTAAAATAATATAGCCGTTACATAGCCGTTTGAATAGTCGGAAATCCGTCGGAAATCGCGTACAAATTCCCTATAAAAAGTCTCCACCCCTCATTCACTACAATTTCCCAAAAAAAACTCTCATCTACAACCTTACCAAAATGTCTTCTTCAGATCCTTATAATTAGTTTCGATCATGCATGGAAAAGCCTCATCAAATTCCGGAGACGGACCTAATTACGTAAGAATACAAACAAGGTCTGCAGCAATTCATGGCATTTGCGGGTACGCAGAAGAAAGCAAAAAAACCGGTAAAATCTATTGCCCTTGTACCAATTGTCGGAATCGTAGATTAATCGTGATAGATGAAGTATGGTCACACCTGCATTGTAATGAGTTTATGCCGGGTTACAAAATGTGGTATTATCATGGAGAATATGATACAATGGTGGATTATGCTAGTACTAGTGAACAATAAATTGGGGATAACACTAGCTTAGAAGAACTTGCAATGGAAGTAGAAACTGTAGGTCATGTTCAGATGGTGAACGATGCATTTCGTGAAAGTATACCATCGGTTGCTGAGTATGGAGATAGAGGAGAAGAACCTAACTTAGAAGCTCAGAGATTATTTGATATGTTAGACGCTGCTTAGAATCTGTTATATGATGGGTTTAGAGGTGGACATCCCCCTTTATCAGCTGCAACTAGGATGATGAGTATAAAGACGAATTTCAATTTGAGCGAGGAGTGTTGGGATGCAATCGCGGATTTTGTGAAAGACATTTTTCCAGAAGATAATCTTGCACCGGCATCATACTATGAGATATAGAAACTTGTTGCTGGTCTAGGATTGCCGTATCAGATGATAAATCTATGCATCGACAACTGTATGATCTACTGGAGAGAGGACCTATACCATTCGACATGCCGTGTTTGTCGCAAACCTCGGTATAAGGAAACATGTGGAAGAGTGTATGTCCCATATAAACGGATGTGGTATTTGCCGTTAACAGAGAGATTGAAGAGGTTATATCAATCAGATCGCACAGTGGGAACAATGAGACGGCATGCAAAACATACAACGTATGGAGAAATCGCTCATCCATCAGATGCAGGAGCATGGAAACATTTTCAATCAATGTATCCCAGTTTTGCGTATGAGGCGAGGAACGTATACCTTGGATTATGTAACGATGGTTTCAACCCTTTTGGGAAGCATGGCAGACAATATTCTTTGTGGCCATTAATTGTAACACCCTACAATTTGCCGCCGTTTTTGTGCATGAGACGAGAGTTTTTGTTTCTTAGCATTCTAGTTCCTGGACTAGAGCATCCGAAGAGATCACTCGATGTATTTTTGCAGCCATTGATTTATGAGTTGCAAATGTTATGGGAGCATGATGTTGAGGCGTTTGATGTTTCTTGTCATCAGAATTTTATCATGCGGTCGGTACTTATGTGGACCATTAGCGATTTTCCAGCATATGGCATGTTATCCGGATGGACAACGCGCCTGTTTTATATGGCTTATCAACGTTTTGCATTTCTAGACAAAACAGAGGACGAGTTGATGGAGCTCTAACGGGAAGAGTTCGAGTGTTGGTTAAGAGATTATGTAAGTGTTTTTATTACCTTGATTTTAACTATCATATATAATGAATGATTAAATTAAATTAATTTTGATTTGATTCATTCAGATAAAGACAGGGTCGGCTAACGGTCATATATTTTCCACGTGGTTAGAAGAATTAGTGTGATTTCCACTAGCAAGCGCGCAATCACATGTGATGTATAGCATACGGGCTACACTTTTAAGTTTCTTTGGGATGATAGGAGTGGGTCAACTTCAGATTACGGTGTATATACTCAGTTCGGTGATCTTGTATACCATGGTGTCCTACATGAGATTTTGGATATTCAATATCCGGGAATGCTCGGCTTGAAATGCATTGCATTTTTATGTGACTGGTACAACCAATTAGTAGGAAGCTGTGTGCGACACGACCAATTTGATGTTGCATAATTACATAGCAGAAGGCGACTCCATAAATACGATCCACTCGTACTTACTTCACAAGCAGACCGGGTTCGTTTTATTCTTGTACTTTTAGTTGTTAGAATTTAACATTTATATATACTTTATGTGGTTAAATTTTTATATAACTATATTACATGGTGTAGGTATGCTATATTCCCTATCCTCGAGTGACAAACAAGCAAGACCCGTGGATTACAGTCACATCGATAAACTCGAGAGGTATGATTCATGGGATATCCGATCATGAACCCCTCCAACAAAGCTCTGTAGGTTTAGGTTTAATCGAGCATTCCCTTGAGATCGATCTTGTTGTTGATTTCACCGTACATGCGGACGATCGGGTATTTGAGGATTCAGAGGAAGAAATTGAGGAATTTGTGGGAAACTTCCGATTCAGCAGAATCATATTACTCATCATCGGATTTGGAGTAGTTTTAAAGCGTTTTGCATTGTAAAATATGTATTTTTACTAGATATTTGTTATGTGGAAGCTATTAGTTATGTGGAAGTTTTATAAACTTTGGATTTTGATGAACTTAATTAAGTGTCACCCTTCCGAAAACCCCAAAAAAAAATATTTAGTATACATCCGTCGGATAGTGTACACCAGGTATTAAACACGTTTATCTCATTTAAATCAGGTTTTACAACTCTAATCTCGGAAATCCGTCAGAAATTTTCAACGGATTTCCGACGGATCATCAAAAATATGGTTTAGGGTTTATATTTTTTTTTTGAAGAAATTGTAGACAAACAAATATCTCATGTATATACAATATTTTTAACTTGTCAAATTTCAAAATACATGTGTGTTCTATAATTCATAAAATTAGATGGAAGTGTTAGTATAAGTTATAATATAAGGTATAGTAAATGTTATGTGAAATGTATAAATTTTATGTTGTAAAAGTAATAATTTCATACAAAGTCTTTAAAATTGATGAACTTACAATTTTTTTTTTAATGAAACATGTAGATTAGAGATTGTTAAACCATATCATCATATACCCTAAACCCCAAACATACCATAAATCCGTCAGAAATTAGTTTTTTCGAGGACGTGGGAATGTTGTCCGCCTAAATGATTTTTTTTGGGAATCCGTAGATTTAATCTACGAACCGTCTTCTCCTTCATTTCTCTATTTATTTTCTCTCTCTAAATTCAGGCGATTCCATTTTCTCTCTCTAAATTCAGGCGATTCCATTTTCTCTTCAATCCTTCATTCTTCATCACCCAACATGGATCATGTGTAAGTTTTCTTGTCTTTTCATTTTTTCCTAATTTTTATTTGTAAATTTTGTTAGTTTGAAGAGATTAAGAATTGGAATTGTTAGATTTAGATTGGAATTGTTAGAGATTGTAATTGAGATTGGAATTGTTTAATCTAGGATCCAATTATTAGATTGAAATGTTTAGATTTAGGAAAAAAATTTATTTATTTTATAAATTGCTATTTTTGATTATAAACATTTCTATAATACTAAAAACATTTTCTAAGTATTAAAAAAATTATCATCGAATTTTCCAGAATTTTGTACTAATTAAAAATGTTTTGGAATTCTTGATTTTTTTTGAAATTTTAGAATTCTTGAAATTTTTTTTTTTTTTGAAATTTTAGAAAATGTTATGATTTTTTGAATTTTTAGAAAATTTTGAAAATTTTGGAAGTTTTCGATTTTTTTTTTATTTTCTTTTAAATTTTTTGGAATTTTATAATTAAATGTACTGACGTTTTTATATTTTTTTGTAGGAATAACGAGGACTCTCTCCGTTTGGACTCTCAGGGACGTAATCGTTCTCGGGATACGCCTCATAGCGGATCGACCTCGGGAACTGAAGTTCTGGAGTCCGAGCAATCTGGTGCTTACAGCCGGATTAGGATCGAGTATCTTGTCCAGCAGCCGAACCAAGGCCATTGCATCCGACTCGACCTGAAGTTTGAAGACGGGACTTGTTCACTGAAATTTTGTTTATTATTTCAATTTATATACATTATTGCATCCGAATCTTAACGTATGTATTTTTTATTTTTTATTTTTCAGGTTTAGATTGTCGCCTGAGATCACAAAGGCAATATTGCGGATGCTCCATAACATGTTGGAAAACTTGCATGAGAATTACTCGGACATGTCGACCGACAAGAAAGACTTGTGGCACCGAACTTTCACGGTAATTAATTTTATTTTTTCTTTTTTTTTTAGTTAATTTTGTCAATTATAATTTTGAATAACTAACATTATGTGTGTTTTTTTATGTAGCAAGAGTTCACTTGGGAGCATACGATATGACGAAGAAAGTGCTGGCCACTTTCGATCGATATGCCGGTCTTCAGTACTCGAAGCACATGTACGAGTGGAAGCATAAGTGGGTGCACAACAAAGACAAGCCGAAGGACCTTGAGGACGACGTCTAGAAGGGCTTCTGCGAGTTTTGGAGTCGGCCGGAGACGAAGAAGCTCTCCGAAAAAAACTTGAAGAACCGGAAGAGTGACCGAGGAGGAAAGGAGATCTACATTCACAACGGGGGCGCAAAGATTGTCAAACGCGAGGCGATGGAAATGGTAAGTATAAATTCTATTTTTAATTACTAGTTTTAATTTTTTATTATTATTTTACTTAATACAATTTCACAGGCGAAGAAGCTGGTGCCCCTCCCGATTAACTTAAAGTGATGGAGAAGAGGCACACCAACAAAAAAAACTGGTGTGCTTCAGGACTTGGGGGTGCGGGAGATTGTTGAGACCTGCAAGAAGAAGAAGTTGGAACGTGTGGCTTCAATGTCGCAGCTCACTATTGATGGATCAACTTCCTCAAACGAGCTAGCCCGTGAAGAGATCAACGACATTGTTCTCGCTGTAAGTTTTTATTGGTATCCATTACTCTTTTTTCGTAATTTCATTCATAATTTTTTTAATTTTTCGTAGGAAACTCGACAAATCAAGGGACGATTATGTGGGTTAGGCGGACTTCCGACCCAATAATCTTCTTCTTTAGGTCCTCGGTATACTTCGGAGTACAAGGAAGAAATCGAGAGGCTCAACCAAACGGTGAAAGACAGTGACGCGAAGGTCGAGGAGTTGGAGTCCGCACACAACTCAACCCGGCAAGAGCTCACGGATATGAAGAAGATCATGAAGGACGCCTTCCCCATCTCTTTCCCAATTAAATTTTCTATGTTTTTTTAATTACATTTTATGTTTAATGAATTTTTTTAATTAAGAAATTTTATATTTATAAGTGATTTTAATTAATTAATTAGATTATTATTTAATATAATTAAAAAATTTGAATTAATAATTAATTTTAATAAAAAAATTTAAAAAAATATTTAGTTCCGTCGGAAAGCAATCCGTCGTAATATCGTCAGAAATATTTTCGACGGATCAACGACATAATATT
The DNA here is from genome assembly GCA_002933935.1 of Eutrema yunnanense. NCBI lineage: Eukaryota > Viridiplantae > Streptophyta > Magnoliopsida > Brassicales > Brassicaceae > Eutrema > Eutrema yunnanense. Next base: position 414,512 of record PKML01058485.1, on the reverse strand, counting down.
CCGACAAAGATCCGTCGGAAACAAAGTCCATCGGAATTCTGTCGGAAATATCTCCGACGATATTCTGACGGATTTCAGTCTCGTAGTTCCGATTGAACATCCGTCGGAAAGACGGCCGTCGGTAATCCGTCGGAAATATTCCGACCAGTTTCCGACGACCTCTGCCCGTCAGAAATTTCCAATGGAATTCCGACAAGAACTGCGGTCGGAAAAGGCATGTTCTCTTGTAGTGATTTTGTTTTAAGCTCCATAAGTGTCATGCTCAACTGATACTGGAAATTGAATGTAAGATATGATTTCGAATTGCTCGAACGCAGGTAAGAGACACTTGATGATAGGCGTTATTAGAATCAAACAGCGTTGTAATCGATAAGGAGGCATAATGGAAGCTAGAAAAGTCAAAACCAAATTATGTATTACCTGCTTCCCTTCATAATCGGTTTGAGGAAATGAGGCGATGTAATCTCGCGAGAAGGACAATGTGGAAGTACAAATTACACATACAAGTTAGCAGAACGGTGGGAGAGGAACATGTATGACATAATGGGAGACAAAAAATAGGACACATACTTAACTCATGCTCTCAATGTGTGAAACAAGGAAGATGTGGAGGATGGGAAGGATGCGGGCCGGAGAAACCAAAAGTGGGCTGAAGAGCACAACGTTTGGAGTGTGTGTCTGTTAGGATCCCACAACGGAAGTTTAAAGGGACCAACACTAGTATTTAACAGGGATATGGGCCAATCCATTCATTGCCAATTGGTTTTGAGTTGGAAACCCATGAAACTTAACATGGTATCAGAGCCCGAACACAAGCTGCCCAATTCAAACCGAAATTGATCCGGCCCATCGAAAGAGACCCGATCGATCTTAACCGAAATCAGTCCGACCTGAATTAGGCCGACCAAACTTACCCAAAATTAATCCTATGATGAGATATTGTCGAGACTAATGGCTATATGGGCCATTATCTCGAGGGGGCGTGTGAGAATATCCCACATCGGAAGTTGGGAGGGATCTTGAATAATATATAAGGGACTTGGGCCAATCAACTCAAAACCAATTGGCTATGAGTGGATTGGCCCAAGTCCCTTATATATTATTCAAGGTCCCTCCCAACTTCCAATGTGAGATATTCTCACACGCCCCCTCGAGATAATGGCCCGTATAGCCATTAATCTCGATAATATCCCATCATATGATTAATTTCGGGTAAGTTCGATCGGCCTAATTCAAGTCGGACTGATTTCGGTTAAGATCGATCGGGCATTTTTCGATGGATCGGATCAATTTCGGTTTGGATTGGGCAGCGTGTGTTCAGACTCTGATACCATGTTAAGTTTCATGGGCTTCCAACTCAAAATCAATTGGCTATAAGTGGATTGATCTAAGTGCCTTATATATTATTACAGGTCTCTCCCAACTTTCGATGTGGGATATTCTCACAGTGTACAAGTACGTAAAGACCAATAGTTTTGGAAACTATGACACACGTTACACATAATATTTGGTACAACAGGTTCCACACTTCGGCCTCTCCCACTATATATAGTACACGTTTCCCAACTCTTTTCACCTACAAGTTCTTTTGAAGCCGTCTGGTGTCTTGTAAAACTAGAGTGAGTGATAACCAATTTCTGGTAGATGATCACTTGTTTGTTGTTGGAAATGATTATTTGTTTTGTTTTTTTTTTCCTAATATTATTCGAGATTTTAAGTCTGCAGGAATTACTATGTATTTATATTTGGCTGGTTTGTTTCAGAATCTTATCATAGACTAAGCACCAACTATCAGAGTTGTTTATGAAGAAAGAAATCAGTTTCTCTATTTTTCTTCTTTTTAGTATTAAAATCATAAGACAATGAGTCTACTTATGTCAAATTTTTTTTATGAGAGGGTTAGAAAGAGATAATCTCAAACATTAATATACAAGTAAACAATGTATGAAAAGAAACTTGCGTGTAGTGCGGATATTCTCCTAATAAAATTAAAAAAACCAATGGTCTTTCTGGTACCGGTACTTGAGTGAAAACTGACTTCTTTAATAGCACATAGACGATATCTAGATAACATTGTTTCGAGTCTTAAAAAAGATCAACAAAAGGTATTTCCGTAGAACTGCAAAATCATGTTTTCCTGCCAAAACTGTAAAATCACGTTTTCCCACCAAAATCGTAAATCCGTGTTTTTTGGACAATCTCACAAATACAACTTTTGGAGTATTACTATTCAAAAATACAATATTTTCATAAGAAAAAGACTCATTTGCCCCAAAAGTTGTACTACTATTTTGTTGATGCTCAAATAATCAAATAATGTTAATCCTTAGGCCTTAGATCACTAATTTTGATTAGTTCATTTCCATGACACTAATCCTATGCTAATCATGCAATTAATTAACATAAAGGAGGGTGTATTCAATCTAGTATTTGGAGTGATTTGAATTAAAATCACAAAACCTATGTTATTCAAACATGAACTTTAAAAAGTCTTTTTAAAATCACATGTTATTGAAATAGTGATTTGTAAATGAACCTTAAAATCCAATGTTGGATATATTTTACATAGTGAATTTTAGGGAACTTTTAGTGATTTGAAGATGTTTTGGTGGAGTTTCTTAGTTAAAAATATAAAAATTCAAGTCTCATGGTTTTACATGAGTTTTCATAAAAATTTAAAAACAAATCATAACAAATTATCTAATTCATTCAAATCATCTAAAAACTCATTAAAACTCAAATTTTTCCAAATCCTCCCAAATATTTCTATAATATTATTTAAGAAGACATTTTTGAAATGAACTTTTTTTTGTAAGTTATTACATATTATGCTATTATAAATAAGAAAAGATAATTGAAATAGGAAGGAATATATTTTTAAATAATAACCAATCCATATATATTCAAAGAAAACAAAATATTCGAAATATTGCTATATTTTTCACTATAATTTATTATATTTTATTTGAATATATATCAAAATAAAAGTTGAAAAATATTTTACTACTTTTATTATAAGTTAGACACAAGAAATTTGATTTTTTTTTTATAAAAAAAGTTCGTGAACTGACCACAAAACTAGAGTCATTAAACGGTGCATATTAGAGTTATATATGTTTTCAAGATTATAGGTTTTGCGGGTTAGCTCGAATAATATTTTAGTCCACTGCAAAACGGGTTAAATAGACAAATTATTCTGTTTGACAACTCTATCTATAATTATGAGTTAGACATATTATAAAATTCAAATAAAAGAATTTTTTTAAAAATTTCAAAATAATTTCTTAAAAAACAAATTATCCCACGCTATAATTAGCGCGGATTAAGTCCTAATTAGATTGAATACACCCCCAAAATTCCATTTGTAATCACATGATAAGCATGCATTAATCACAAGTCTAATTAGCCACTAAACACTCTAATCATCAATTTCCAGTGGCTAGATATGCAAAGCACTTACAAGATTCATTCGGAAATTTCATCCAACACCTTCGGGCATGAAATTTCCTAAGTTCTATAATAACTTGGCTAAAGCTAATCTAGCATGAAAAACATTTAATAAGTAAGAATCTTAACTAATATAAGCCCTAAACACCATAAACATACTAGTATTCACCCTAATCCACCATACCCAAAAGTCATAAATGAACTACTCACTAATCATGATGAAATCAACAAAATCCATGAAGATAGTGTTAATATTCATTAGGAGTGATGAAAGAAACAAGATTTAAGATGAGAATAACAAAGATTGCATTCAAAATACTCAAAGATTCATACAAAGTGATAAGAACCTTAAAATAGGAAAGTATTTGAAACTAGAATAAAACTTAGCTAAAAAAGTAGGTCTAAAGTGTATTTATAGTGAATAGGGGCGAACCGGGTCAACCCATGATAATTTGGGTTGACCCGGTGGATCTTTGGATCTCGAATGGTGATATTAGTAGAATTTATATATTTTTAGACACTTGTTTTGTTAGAATTTGTCACTTAGACATCATTTTAGTGAGGTTGAGTCTTGTTTCTTCTTGTTTTGCATTTTAGAGTCCTAGGTTCTATAATTTGCATTGTCATAGCATATTTTGTTTTCTAGGAAATTTGGAGTTTGGGAGGACAATTGGACTTAGTGAGAAGAAAAAGAAATGAGGAAACATAGTAATGAAGCAAGGTGTTGCATGAATTGGTCTCTAGACTGATTTCACCGACCCATTGGAACGACAAGAAGAGAAGAGGAAGTGTCCTAGGAATCGGTCTCCAGACCGATTGCACAGACCAATCCATGCAACCCTGATAATTACAAATGTTCATGTAATCGGTCCCAGACCGATTGTCGTGACCGATCCTGCCAACACAAGACGCGTCCGGAAATGTTTCTGTAATCGGTCTATAGACCGATTGCTGTGACTGATCCAACATGCAACCCATGTTACATTTTAGGTCCAACCCGGTTTGTCCTGGATTGACTCGGTTTATCCCGGATCGACCCGGTTTGTCCCGGATCGACCCAGTTTGTCCCGAGTCGACCGGTTCGTTTTTCCTATGATATAAATACATTTTAGGCTAAGAAAAACCTAAGTTTTGTTTTGTTTTTAAACTATATCCTCTCTAAGGTTATTTCTTGATTTTGTATGATATCTTGAGGTTTTTGAATGCAATCTTTTGTTAATTTATCTTAATCTCTCTTTCTTTTATCATTAATCATGAATATTAACACTATCTCTATGGATATTTTTGATTTCATCATGATTAGTAAGTAGTTCTTTTAGAGTCTTTGTGTATGGTAGATTATGGTAGTTTTAGGTTGATTCATGGTACTTAGGGCTTAGATTAGTTAAGATCCTTACTCAGTAGGTGGTTTTGATGCTAGATTTTCCTTGATCAAGTAGATTTAGATCTTAGAGAATTTCTCACCCGGAAGGTATTTGATAAAATTTCCCAAAGAATTTAATGAGTGATTTGCATACTTAGCCTATGAAAATAGATGTCTAAGGTGGTTATTGGTTATTTGAACTTGTGTTTAATGCTAATTAGTTTCTTATTTGCGAAGAGAAATTTATGTCAATTGGGTAATTAGTAAAATGATTAGTACCATGGGAATGAATTAACCTTGATTAGTGGTCTATACCTAATGATTAGTATTGTGTGAGTGAATTAGCATCATGGATTAGCTAGGAATCACCCGAGTTGATAACCTTACCCAAATATTTGCTTGTTTAGTCTTGATTTACAACGTTTAAATATTTTAGTTTGTTTTCCCGCTTAGTTGAATTTAAATCTTGTTAGTCTTTTTTTTCCTTATCTTTTTGTTTAATTTTGAGTGTTCCATCTTTGTTTCACCAAGATTATAGAAAAACCAAATCATCTTATTAGCTTAGCTCGTTTAGTTTCTTGTACTCCTAGTGTAGTTACTCTTAATCTCCTCGGATTCGATCCCTAAGTGTTGCAACGATGACTGCACATTAGGTAATTGCTGTGTTAATCATGATTGATGATCTTGAGTTGGTTTCCTTTTCTGTTCGAGAGATGGTCTATTTATGGGTGTTGCGATTATTTGATGGATCCGAGTCGATCCAAGTAGGGCCATGTCGGGTAAGGTCACTCCATTTGATACGAATCGACTAAGGATCGGCATACTCTAGATTCGGTGATGGTTGGATAGTTGGATAGATTCTTGAATTCGAACGGATTCACGAAGAGAGATGCTAAGGCGTGAGTGATGAACTCAAATTTCCTTAGGCCCAATCGATAATGAACACGATGAACAAGGGGATGGCTTCGATGTTTGAGGGATCCGGGAATAAGGATGATAAAGCGTGGGAGATGAATCCCGAAAATCTCAATGCCCCTTATTGCGAGAAGAATCGAACAAACAACGGATCGATGGCTACGTCGAAGTGTTGCGGAAAAACACTCGATAAACCGAAGAGAAATTTCGATGAATAACCTTCAAAGAAATCGAAGAACAAGAGAAAAGCTCTGGAATTATTTTGATTAAAAATGTTGTATGTTTTTCGCAAATGAGGGAGAAGAAGAGATAAAGAGAAAAAAAACAAAGAGCCAAGTCAAAGGTCAATCTCGAAAATGAGAGAGATGACCTCGAAAATTACACAGAAATTAATACAAGTTTGAACGTCTTTTGGGATTCCGCCAAAGAAATCCCCGCGGACAAATCTCCCCGGGGAAGTCCCTCGGAAATTCCCTCGGGAATAAATCCCCCGGATAATTCCCTCGGAAAATTCCCCCGCGGAATTCTCGAGAGATCGGACCGTTAGACAGTGTAAGCCGGTTGACTCGTTAAAACTTCTATACGGAAAATCCATTGGGACAAAACCGTATACAGGAAAAAGAGTAAAACGCGACTTACACAAACGGCCAAACCTCAAGGAGAATTCGAAGATATTGAGGTGAGGACGGGTTGCGTAAGTTGATCCTCCTCGATCCGGGAATCCGTAAGTAAGCTCCGCACTGCTCCCGCTAGCTTCCGTGTCTTAGAACGAGTGATGGGTCCTTCAGGAATGACCATAGTGTCTTCTTGAACCTCATCCAATGTCTTCGTGTCCATGATCATATCATCCCCCTCCACTTGAAAAGGATTTGTCCTCAAAATGATTTCATCTGCAACATAAGGAATAATATCAGCAACATTGAAACTTGAGCTAATGGAATACTTACCTTGGAGATCAATTTTGTAGGAGTTGTCGTTGATCTTTTCCACGATGGTGAACGGTCCGTCAACTCTCGGCAAGAGTTTGGATTTCCTTTCTTCCGGGAACCGTTCCTTCCTTAGATAAATCCACACAAGATCACGGGGTTCAAAAACCTTCTTGTGTCGTCCTTTGTTTGCATGTTTGCGGTATTGCTCCGTCTTATGCTCAATGTTCGCTTTCGCCTTTTCGTGCATCTGTTTGACCATCTCCGCCCTTTTCTTTCCATCCAAACTTACATGTTCACTCAAAGGTAAATGAGTTAAATCGAGAGGAGTAAGCGGATTAAAACCATACACGAGTTGAAAAGGTGAAAACAAAGTAGTAGAATGTTGTGCATGATTGTAAATAAATTCTACATGGGGTAAACAATATTCCCATGACTTAAGATTCTTCTTAATAACCGTCCGCAAAAGAGTTCCTAAGGTCCTATTGACCACCTCGGTTTGACCATTGGTTTGCGGGTGACAAGTCGTAGAGAAACAAAGCTTAGTTCCTAATTTAGCCCAAAGGGTCTTCCAAAAATAGCTTAGAAACTTCGTAGATCTATCCGAAACTATGGTTCTAGGCATCCCATGCAAACGAACAACTTCCCTAAAGAATAATTCAGCTATGTTCAATGCATCGTCGGTCTTATGACATGAAATAAAATGCGCCATTTTAGAGAACCTATCGACCACAACAAATATCGAATCACTACCTTTCCTAGTCCTAGGCAAACCTAACACAAAGTCCATGGATATATCGGTCTAAGGTGCACTAGCAATGGGTAATGGAGAATACAGACCTTGATTTTGACGTTTGGACTTGGCATATTACAAGTCGTGCATCAGTTGCAAATTCTTTCCACGTTATGTTTCATGTGCGGCCAAAAGAAGTGATCTTGCACGATGTGAAGGGTTTTGGCAACGCCAAAATGTCCCATAAATCCACCTCCGTGTGCTTCCCTAATAAGAAGATCTCGCAAAGAGGAATTAGGAATACAAAGACGGTTCTCGTAAAACAAGAAACTGTCGCTTCTAAAATATTTTTCAAAAGCGAATTTAGCACAAGATAGAAAAACTTCCTGGAAATCGGAATCTGAGGTGTAAGCTTCCTTGATCATCTCAAACCCAAGTATCTTGGCATCAAGAGTCGAGATTAAAGTGTACCTTCGAGACAACGCATCGGCGACCACGTTTTCTTTACCTTGCTTGTATTGAATTACGTACGGAAACGTCTCGATAAATTTAACCCAACGTGCATGCCTCTTGTTCAACTTTTGTTGGCTCTTCAAGTGCTTGAGGGATTGATGATCCGTGTGAATAATGAACTCCTTTCGGCCATAGGTAATGCTGCCACTTTTGGAGAGTTCGGACTAAGGCATAAAGTTCCTTGTCGTATGTCGGATAGTTAAGCGTTGCTCCTCCAAGTTTCTCGCTGAAGAATGCTACCGGTTTCTTCTCTTGCATAAGTACAACACCTATACCAATACCAGAAGCGTCACATTCGATTTCAAAAGCTTTCATAAAATTAGGTAAAACAAGAAGAGGGGCGTGAGTGAGTTTATTTTTCAGCAGTTGAAACGCGTCCTCTTGAGCTTGTTCCCAACAAAATCCCACGTCCTTCTTGATTACTTCAGTTAGTGGTGAGGCAATAGTACTGAAATCACGAACGAATCGTCGATAAAATCCAGCTAAACCGTGAAAACTTAGGACCTCGCTAACGGTCTTAGGGCTCGGCCAATCGCGGATTGCCTTAATCTTGTTCTCGTCCACCTGTATGCCCTGAGAACTGATATTCATGCATTTTACATGTTTAAACATATATTTTACTTAAGAGTTTTGTGCCATTTGCATGCATAATCATGGTTGTGTCATGCATTTAGGTCTCATTTAGAGTTTAGGACATTTGCATTAGGTCCTAGTGAGTTCTTGCATTCATTTGGAGTGTTTGTAGGTGTTTTGGAGGAGATTTCGTCACCCGAGGAAAGGAGACAAAGCTGCCACACCGAGTATCGATCGATACCAGGCGTAACGCCGGGTATCGATCGACACCAAGGGGCAATACCGATGCTCTTGCTCGGTGTCACAGCTCGGTATTGCCACAGGGAGAACCCGAGGGAAATGGCCTTAACACGGAGCAAAGATATCGAGGAGTGACCTCGGTATCGACTGAAGCAGCATCGATCGATACCAGGATCAGCACTAGGTATCGATCGACACCGAGTGGCAATACCGATGCTCCTGTTCGGTACCCCAGCTCGGTATTGCCACAGGAGGAATCCCGGGGGAATTGGCCCTTAATACGGAGCTATGATACCGAGGAGTGACCTCAGTATCACTGGAGAACAAGCCTGGTGCGTCCTAGGTATCGATCGATACCGAGGGTATCGATCGATACCAAGCACTTTTTACCCATTTAAACCGGGTCGGTACCCGGTTTGTTCCGGGTCGACCCGGTTCGTTACTATTCAGTATTTAAGCCCAAAAACCTAATTTGTGAGGGCTAAGTCTTTTTCTAAGCAAAACCCTCTCTAAGAGTGATTTGTAAGGGATTGATCCTTTGAATTTGAGTATTGTTTCTTGATTGAATCCATTTATCTTCTACTTTCTAATCATTCAATCATCTTGATCATGAGCTTTAACACTTCTTTCCTTTGATTTGTTAACCCCATGATGATTAGTGAGTAGTCTTAAGGATCTTGGGATGAGGTTTATTAGGGGGATCTAGGGTTCGATTAGTGGTGTTTAGGATTAGATAATCTTATATTCATTCTTGTCTAGAGTCCCTAATGCTAGATCTAGCTTGAAAGAGTGGGTCTAGATCATTAGGCATTTCATGAACACCAAGTGTTTGATGAAATGCCAAGACCAAACTAGACAAGAGATTTATGTTCCTAACCTAAGACATTAGTTGTTTAGGGTATATCTTTGGTTGATCTTGTTATGATTCTTAATGCTTGCTAATTGATAATCCACAAATGATGATTTGCTAATGGGTTTGATAATTAGCATAGTGATTAGTTGCTTGAAAGAGAACTAATCTAGATTAGAGATCTATTGCCTAGGGATTAGCTTCTTGAGTAATTGAACACCACTAATTGAGCTTGGATCACCCTATATCAATAACCTTATCTCTTGTTCCGCTTTTATTATTTGGATTACATCTTGCTTAGTTGTTTTAGTTCCTTAAATTTAGATACTTAATCACAAAACCACTCGTTTAGCTTAAATTACAAGTGTTCCTTGCATTCTTAGTGTTTAGGATAAATTCCCAATTATGGATTGATAACCTCTTTATGCTACATCGTTTAGAGGGTATTGATACCTCTTAGAAGACTAAAAAGTCCTGTATCAAGAACTTACCACAAAACCTAAAAAGATAACGTTATCTGAACAAAAAGAGCATTTCTTTAAATTTTCAAACAAACGTTCCGTCCTAAGCACGTCTAACACCAATCTCAAATGTTCCGCATGTTCGTCTAGGTGATATCGTCAAATTAAACGACAACAAAGACGCCTATATACGACCTAAGAACATGGTTCATCAAACGCATAAAAGTGCTAGGTGCATTGGTTAAACCAAACGGCATAACAAGCCATTCATACAAACCGTGTTTAGTTTTGAAAGCGGTTTTCCACTCATCACCTTCCTTCATCCGGATTTGGTGATAACCACTTTTCAAATCAATTTTCGTAAACACGCTAGATCCATAAAGCTCATCTAACATATCGTCTAACCTCGGGATCGGATGACGATGCTTTACCGTAATGTTGTTTATCGCACGACAATCCACACACATCCGCCAAGTGCCGTCTTTCTTGGGCACGAGTAACACGGGCATGGCACACGGGCTCATACTCTCCCGTATGTGTCCTCTCGCCATCAGCTCATCAACTTGGCGTTGTGGTTCCTTAGTTTACACGAGATTAGTGCGATAAGCCGGCCGGTTCGGAAGTGTAGCGCCGGGGACGAAATCAATTTGGTGTTCGATTCCGCGGAGTGGTGGCAAACCACTTGGACCATTTTCCGGGAAAACATATGAATATCCCTGCAAAATAGAAGAGATACTACTCGGAATATCCGGCTCGGGATTAGTCATGCTTGTAAAATCATCCCTAAAAACTAACAAAATAAAAGATTGCCAGGAAATAAGAGCATGTTTAAGTTCACTCGGTTTAATAAATAAGGATTCATTTACGGGTGTTCTCTCACATGTCTTAAAACCAACACTCTCGGTTTTAACAGAAGTAGAAGTCGAGGGATCGCTTACCTTACATTTGCCTTGGTTCTGTTCAAGTTTAAGTTGATCGAGAAATACCTCGTGCGGAGATAATGGTGCAAGAATGATCTTTCGACCTTGATGTTCAAAGGAGTGCTTGTTTGTAAACTCGTCATGAACGGCTCTACGGTCGTATTGCCTCAGTCTTCCAAGTAGGATATGACCAGCCTCCATAGGTAAAACATCGCACACGATTTCATCCTCGTATCGGCCTATCGTCAAAGGAACCGAAACTTGTCGGGTAACTTTGAGCTGTCTTTGATTGTTCAACCACCTAAGGTTATAAGGCAGTGGATGCTTCCTGGTCTCCATACCTAACTTATCCACTAAGGTAGTGCTAGCAGCGTTAGTACAACTTCCACCGTCAATTATAAGACTATATACCTTGCTTTTAACCACGCAACGGGTATGGAAGAGGTTCTCTCGTTATTCATTCTCAACAACCGGTTCCTGGGCAAGAAGAACACGTCTAGCTACTAATATATCTCCATCAACCGCATGTTTCTCATAATCGTCAAAGATTGGAGCGGTTTCCGTTTCTTCTTCCTCATCGGTCACTATTTCGCCGTTTTTTAGCATCATCATGGCTCGGGAGTTTGGGCATTTGTTCGCATAATGTCCCTTGCCTCTGCACTTAAAACATTCAATATCACGATTACGCATAGGATTACAATCAACCTTACCTTTGTAGTCATGACCGGACGAACTCGGCTTATAGTCCGTCTTAGGCTTAAAATCGGTCCGTGGGGGATAAGTTGGTTTCTCTCCTTTGGTGAAGCTCGGCTTTGAGCTAAAAACGTATGTTGGCATGACACGCCTTTCCTTTTGAGCTGCTGCTCCACTAAAACAGCCTTGTGCAACATTTCTTCCAAGGTTGCATACGATTGCATGTCCATGCGGTCTTGTAGGTCTCGGTTCATGCCGACTAAGAACCTTGCCATCGTGGCATCACTTGGCTCATCAACATCAGCCTTAAGCATGAGTTTTTCCATCTCTTGAAAGTAGTCTTCCACGCCTTTACTTCCTTGACCTAAACGTCTCAACCGTTGGTGAAATTTCCGGTGGTAATGAAGCGGCACGAATCGTCTTCGCATTAGCATGATCATTTCCGTCCATGTCTCCACGGGATTCTCTCCATTAAGTCTCCTGTTTGTCACAATTTTATCCCACCAGTCAATAGCATATTCATGAAATTCGGTGGCGGCTAACCTGACTTTTTATGTTCGGTGAAGTTTTGGCAATCGAAAACTGGTTCGATTTTCTTTTCCCACTCGAGGAAAGCATTCGGGTCGTTCTTTCCGTAGAACGGGGGAATACGTAGCTTCATTCCGCCAAGATCATTATCGTTCCACCTTCGAGGTTGCGGATGTCGGGTCCGGTTTCGCTCGGATGAGTCTCCTCGATCGTAAAACGGATTGTCCTCCGGCTCGTATTGTCGCGATCGGTTTCTCCTTCGTCTAGCCGGTGCTTGATAACTTTCTCGTCCCACGCTCTGTTCGGATCTCAGATCCTCGGCCCTATTACCCTTTGATCGCCGGCTAGGTTTCTTTCTTCCCGTCGCGGCGTTCGGACCTCGAGTGCGGCCATACGATCTCGCATCTCGTTTAGCAATTGAGTGCTAGCGTCTACTTTTTGATTCATCGCGGCGTCTCGTTCTCGCCTCGTCTGTGATGTAGCGGTCTCACTCTGCTCAGACATATTGTTCCTCGCACAAAAATTCAAACAAATCGTGAGTGTCTGCAAAATTCAAAGCACACAAAAATCACAAACTTTTCAAATCCCTTAAAAACTCAAAAATCTTTTTTTTTTTTTTGAATTTTAAAAATTATAATATTAATTCTAAACTACAGATCTATATATGTATATATATATATATATATATATTTTTTTTTGATAAGGTTTTAATTTAATTTAATCAAAACAAAAAAAAACAAAAGCAACAAAAATAAAAACCAGAAAATCGAAGAAGATGAAGGGATAGAAATGGATTCACCGATTTTCTAAGGGTATGTGTCTCTGATACCACTTGATACGAATCGACTAAGGATCGGCATACTCTAGATTCGGTGATGGTTGGATAGTTGGATAGATCCTTGAATTCGAACGGATTCACGAAGAGAGATGCTAAGGCGTGAGTGATGAACTCAAATTTCCTTAGGCCCAATCGATAATGAACACGATGAACAAGGGGATGGCTTCGATGTTTGAGGGATCCGGGAATAAGGATGATAAAGCGTGGGAGATGAATCCCGAAAATCTCAATGCCCCTTATTGCGAGAAGAATCGAACAAACAACGGATCGATGGCTACGTCGAAGTGTTGCGGAAAAACACTCGATAAACCGAAGAGAAATTTCGATGAATAACCTTCAAAGAAATCGAAGAATAAGAGAAAAGCTCTGAAATTGTTTTGATTAAAAATGTTGTATGTTTTTCGCAAATGAGGGAGAAGAAGAGATAAAGAGAAAAAAACAAAGAGACAAGTCAAAGGTCAATCTCAAAAATGAGAGAGATGACCTCGAAAATTACACAGAAGTTAATACAAGTTTGAACGTCTTTTGGGATTCCGCCAAAGAAATTTCCGCGGACAAATATTTCCCGGAAAGTCCCTCGGGAATAAATCCCCCGGAAAATTCCCCCGCGGAATCCTCGAGAGATCGGACCGTTAGACGGTGTAAGCCGGTTGCTTCGTTAAAACCTCTATATGGAAAATCCATTGGGACACAACCGTATACAGGAAAAAGAGTACAACGCGACTTACAAAACGGCCAAACCTCAAGGAAAATTCGAAGATAGTGAGGTGAGGACGGATTGCGTAAGTTGATCCTCCTCGATCCGGTAATCCGTAAGTAAGCTCCGCACCGCTCCCGCTAGCTTCCGTGCCTTAGAACGAGTGATGGGTCCTTCGGGAATGACCATAGCGTCTTCTTGAACCTCATCCAATGTCTTCGTGTCCATGATCATATCACCATTGGGTCTTCAAGTGGGTCTTCTTTACTCATGGGTTTTACCGTGTGTTGATGAAGTCGAAACATCATTTTTGGGCCAATACTCCTTATCGGGTGGGCTATCGAGCGGTACTTGCAATGATTTAGCCAATAGGCTGATTTTGAAGCAACTTTGAATTTGGCTCGAACTGGTGATTAAGGGACTCGACCAAAGTCTTCTATGGGGTCACTTGGTCGGTGAATGTGCTTTTCCTCAGTGGATATCTTGCTTGGTTTCGCGGTACAGCTCCGGTAAGTCTCTCTTCGGCTTCAGATGGGCTAGTTGAGATTTCTCCGGGAGTTGAATTCACCGTGGACCGTCTGTTAGGTCGATGTCCACATCATAGGAATTTCTTAAAATTTATTGTGTTTTTTTTGGTAAAACTACAAAATTGTGTTTTTCTGTCAAAACTGCAAAATTGTGTTTTCCTACCAAAATCGTGTTTTTCCACTAAAACTGCAAATTTGTGTTTTTCGCCAAATATGCAAAATCAGGTTCTCCCGCTAAAATGCATATTAGGTAATTGATGTGTTAATCATGATTGATGCTCTTGAGTTGGTTTCCTTTTCTGGTCGAGAGATGGTCTGTTTAATGGGTGTTGCAACTATTTGATGGATTCGGGTCGATCCAAGTCGGGTCATGTCGGGTAAGGTCACTCCATTGGGTCTTCAAGTGGGTCTTTTTTACTCATGGGCTGGGCCGTGTGTTGATGAAGTCGAAACATCGTTTTTGGGCCGATACTCCTTATCGGGTTGGTTATCGAGCGGTACGGGCAAGGATTTAGCCGGTAAGGCTAATTTTGAAGCAACTTTGAATTTGGCTCGAACCGGTGATTGATGGACTCAACCAAAGTTTTTTTTGGGTCACTTGGTCGGTGAATGTGGTTTTCCTCAGTGGATATCTTGTTTGGTTTCACCGGTTCAGCTCTGGTAAGTCTCTCTTCGGCTTCAGATGGGCTAGTTGAGATTTCTCCGGGGCTTGAATTCACTATGGACCGTCTGGTTGGATCGATGTCCACATCATTGGAATTTCTTAAAATTTCTCGTGTTTTTTTTGGTAAAACTATAAAATTGTATTTTCCTGTCAAAACTACAAAATTGTGTTTTCCTGCTAAAATCGTGTTTTCCCGATAAAACTGCAAATTTGCATTTTTTCGCCAAAACTGCAAAATCAGATTTTCCCACTAAAATCGTAAATCCACCTTCTTCCGCTAAAAAATAACGTTGCCCACCAAAATCACATACCACGTTTTCTTGTTAGAAATGAAAAATTGCGTTTTCTCGCCAAAATCTCCATATATCGATGATATTCTAGAATTACGATGCGGATAAAAACTTTGATTCACATTTTAGATCAAAGACTTGCGATTTCAAGTTCTTGGCTGGAATAGGTCATCCATTTGTAGCTAATTGGTTTTTAATTTTTAGATGAAAATCCATTGACTTTCATAATCATTTTGATTGTATTCCGTAATGTTATCTCGAAGCATATTGTGGTATTTAAATAGCAGAAAATTGATCCTAATGTCTTCGATACAAAGCGAGATAATGACTTCTACGCCACCAAAGAAACCCGTGTGACCAGGTAGACTTTGAAAGCAAAATGTTTGAATCCTATTGCGTATTATAAATGTTTGAATACAAAGCAAAATGTTTGAATACAAAGCGAGATACTGTGTATTATACCACATGTAATGTAATCAAAGTAATTTATTCGAGAACAACCTGATATTAAAATATATGATTTCAAAATTGTTGTCAGTACATAAATTTATAATAAGACTTCTGTATCGGTCCATAATTAAATTAAGTGTTGTTAGCAAATGAATACTCCTAGTGGTCTATCAAAAGCTTATATAAGAACACAAAGAGAGTTCTAAAACAGAATAAGTTTCTAAAAGGGAAAAATGGTGAGTTTGGAAACAAGTCTTGCTGTTCAGCTCCCGGTCATCGATTTCACAAGTCCAAACCTAAAGCCGGGGACTGTTGAGTGGGACTCAGTGAGAGGCGATGTCCGAAAAGCTCTAGAAGAGTACGGATGCTTTGAGGCCTTGTTCGATAAAGTCCCTGTCGAACTTCGAAAGGCGGTTTTTAATGCTTCTGAGGAGGCTTTCAGGCTACCTTTGGTGACCAAACAGAGAGTTGTGTTGAGGAGGGAGTACAGAGGATACGTGGGTCAGATTATAACGTTGCCTCTTTTTGAAGCCTTGGGCGTTGATTTTGCAGAAAATGAAGATAAAGTCAATGAATTTACTAATAAGCTCTGGCCTCAAGGAAATACCAAATTCAGGTTTCGGATGTTAAAACATTTTCTTCTCTCGTTATGTAACTCATTCGGATTCGAAACAGAACAAACTCTAAAATTGCTATGTTTCTGCAGCGAGGCGGTTATGTCATTCACAGAGAAAGCATCAGAACTCGACTTCATGACTAGGAGAATGATAATGGAGAGTTTTGGGGTCAATGAAAATTACATAGAGAAACATTTGAATTCGACGAAATGTCTCATGAGAATGATGAAATACCAAGGAGTTGAAGAAACAGAGGAGGAGTTAGGCATGGATTATCATACAGACAGAAACGTGCTCACCATACTCTGCCAGAACGATGTAAAAGACGGACTAGAAGTGAAAACAAATGACGATAAGCACTGGATCAAGTCCAGTCCTTCTCAAGATTCTTCATTCATCGTTCTAGGCGGAGCTACGCTGCACGTAAGTTTTAAAACCATATTTCCTTTCAAACACAAAGTGATTCCTAAACAAAAAAATAACATTTTCAGGTACTTATGAATGGTCGGATTCATACCGCTGTTCACCGAGTGATGAGGATGGGAACGAACACGAGATTCTCAGCCGGATTGTTCTCTGCTCCGAAAACAGAGGATTTGATATATGCACCTGATGAAATGGTTGATGCCGAGCATCCTCGCTTGTTCAAGCCATTTGAATTTGAAGCATACTTTCAATTCACCACTGAGGGATCTGGAAGGAGAGATCTAGCTGCTCTCAGGACTTATTGTGGCCTTTAAGCATATAAAAATAATGGCTTCCTTCAAAAATAACAAGAAACTTGTTTGATTTGCTATTTTCAACTTTCCATGTAAACCCAGAATAATAAATATAATTTTTCACTGTAAAGATTAAATTTAAGATCACATATAATATAATGTTCATACCATTTTTTTTGTCTTCGATTGCCAAATGGAAGAAGAAATTTTATTTGTGTTTCCTGTTTGAATTTATAATCAACTAGTGTGTGATCGGCTCTACGCGCGGACGTGAACACAATTTTTTTTAAAAAAAATTTGGTATAATATTATTTTAGTTTTATTAGTATGGTTGTTAATGGATTTGTCTCTATTATCTTAAGAAATGTGGATTGTTTATTCTTAAGTTTTTTTTCTTTCTTAATTTTATGTTTATTTATGTATTTGTTTAGTGGGTGATCCATAATTTGATTTTTTTTTCTTTGGTTGACTATTTATTCAATTAGTTGGTTTTTAAAAGTTAAATTTTTGTCATTTTAAAGTTTAGGGAATTGTATATTTTTTAACCCAAGTGGATACTAATAAAATAAATACTTCGAAATTGGGTTAGTTTTGTATACTCTCAAAGTTATTTCGAATACTAATAAAAGGAAAGTTAGTTTTGTGAATGTAGAATTCTCCGAACTTATTAAAAAAAATATTTCGAAATAGGTCTTTATATTTTTTTATCTATTTTTACCTAAAACCGAATACTAATAAAATGTTCAGAATTTACTATTATTCATCTTCGATGGTCCAGTGTTGGTGACTACAAAATGAATCTAATTTTATTTGGAAAACGATTCAATTTCTATCACTATCTTACTATCAAAGTCATCGTAGATATATGAGTTAATGGGAACATTTGAGATAATATGAGCCGATTTGGAAAAGTATAAGAAATATGGGGTGGAGCGTCGATCTAAACATTTCAAGAGAGAGAGAGAGAGAGAGAGACTTCTTGTGAATAGGATTATCTTGTAAAAAAACATTACCAACTCCTCTAAAACCCTCGTCTTCTCCGATATCTTCTCTCAAAGTTATTTCGAATACTAATAAAAGAAAAGTTAGTTTTGTGAATTTAGAATTCTCCGAACTTATTAAAAAAAAATATTTCGAAATAGGTATTTTTTTTTTTTATCTATTTTTACCTAAAACCGAATACTAATAAAATGTTCAGAATTTACTATTATTCATCTTCGATGGTCCAGTGTTGGTGACTACAAAATGAATCTAATTTTATTTGGAAAACGATTCAATTTCTATCACTATTTTACTATCAAAGTCATCGTAGATATATGAGTTAATGAGAACATTTGAGATAATATGAGCCGATTTGGAAAAGTATAAGAAATATGGGGTGGAGCGTCGATCTAAACATTTCAAGAGAGAGAGAGAGAGAGAGAGAGATCTTGTGNGAGAGAGAGAGAGAGAGAGAGAGAGAGAGAGAGAGAGAGAGAGAGACTTCTTGTGAATATGATTATCTTGTAAAAAACATTACCAACTCCTCTAAAACCCTCGTCTTCTCCGATATCTTTTCTCATCGCCGGTGAGATTTCACTTTTAATTTCAATCACAAAGGGTATGAACCGCACGGACGTGGTAAATTTTTTTTTAATCTAATGGTATTTTATTTTATTTGGTCTCGTAGTTAATTTAATTATCTTTATCAGCTTAAGATCTATGTTTTTGTTTTTTTGTTTTTTATTTAATTTATGATTATCTATGTGTTTATTTATTAGATGGTATGTATTTTTACCTCTTTTTTTCTTTGATGATCAATTTTATGCAACTAGTTGGGTTTTTTAATAAGAAGATATTTACATTTTAAAGTTGCATAATAATTTTTTTAATTTTGTTTCATGTGAAGTTACTTTTTTTTTGAAGTGTTTCATGTATGATTTTAACCCTATTTATGTGTGCAATATGTTTGTGATTTCTAAGTTTATTTTTCTTTTATTTTTTTTAAAACGATTCCCATATATAACTGGAGAGAAAGATGAAAATTTAGCCAACACATAAGCCCATTACATCGATAATAGAATTAAGAATTGATCAACTTTTGTTGATTTTAAATCTATTCATGGATTGCATTTCACACAAATTCAGATTTAACCGTTTTATAATTTGCTTATTCAAGACAATGTATTTTGATAAAATAATGAATTTCATTACATCATTAATGGAAATTTAGCCAACACATAAGGCTATTGATAAGGGGTAAGCCCGATGAGATTCAACTTTATATAAGAAAAAAGTGTGTGACCAGCTAGTTTTTGTTTTTTAAGTTTTATAATAGTTTAATTTATTTATGATAAATTTTTTATTCATTTTTAGTAAAACAAACCATTGCTTATAGATTGTAAGCCTAATATTTTATTTAAAACTTAACTAATTGTTTCTCTTATTTCCACCTCCATTAAAATGAAAATGTAAGTGATAGTCAATTATTTCGATATCTATAGTCAATCACTTTTATATTATTTACAAATAATCATGTTTGTTTGGAACTTTCATATCTTATCTATATATATTTAAAGACCAAATAAATCATGGTATCCAAATATCTAAATTACTGAACGTTTCATTTTTATTATTTTAAATTATGTATTATTTTTTTTTAAAAAAATCGATTTTCTTATATATAATTTATTTAACAAAGTTAATATAATATGCATTACTAAACGATAATGAGTTTACTTTTTATTTATTAGATATTCTGTTTTTTTTTAAAAAAAAAAATCTATATATTTGTGATATGTTACATTAATATTTTATATATTGTATACTATTAGTTTGGATCAAATAATATTCATTCACTAAACATCTTTCGATATAAAATTTAACCTTGTAACTATAATAAAGTATGTAATATATTAGTAAAACTAAAATTTTAAATTTATTATTCTTTCAATAAAAATTTTTGATTTGTTTAAGTTTTCATGATATGAATATGAAAATGACCTTTCAAATTGCTTGCATAATTTAATAAAATATATATTTAATATGTATATCAAAGTTTTAACTAATTAAATTATGAAAATTAAATATCAAAATGATGTAACATACTTGTGGATGATATATGTTACATTAATATTGTATATATTGTCTACTATTAGTTTAGATCAAATAATATTCATTCACTAAACATATTTTCGATATAAAACTTTAACTTTGTAACTATAATAAAGTGTGTAATATATTAGTACAATTCAAATTTATAAATCTATTATTCTTTCAATAAATTGTGTTGGTTTATTTAAAGTTTTCATGATATAAATATGAAAATGACCTTTCAAATTCCTTGCATAATTTAATAAATTGTATAGTTAATATATATATCAAAATTTTAACTAATTAAATATCAAAATGATGTGATATACATGTGGATGATGATGTGTCGACATGAGAAGTGAAAAAACTGTACTTAATAAAATATATAGTTCATATGTATATCAAAGTTTTAACTAATTAAATTATGAAAATTAAATATCGAAATGATGTAGCATACATGTGGATGATATATATTACATTAATATTGTATATATTATCTATTATTAGTTTAGATCAAATAATATTCATTTACTAAACATCTTTTCGATATAAAACTTTAACTTTGTAACTATAATAAAGTATATAATATATTAGTAAAATTCAAATTTATAAATCTATTATTCTTTTAATAAATTTTGTTGATTTTTTAAAGTTTTCATGATATAAATATGAAAATGACCTTTCAAATTCCTTGCATAATTTGATAAAATATATAGTTAATATGTATATCAAAATTTTAACTAATTAAATTATGAAAATTAAATATCAAAATGATGTGATATACATGTGAATGATGATGTGTCTTCATGAGAAGTGAGAAAACATTACTTTATATCTATCTATATATATAAAATAACATTTGCTCTCTTCTCCTTCCGCCACATCAGCATCCACATAGGTAAGCATTTTTTAATCCCCAAAAAAACTTACAAATCTTATCTTACAATTTTGGTCAATCTATCTCCAAACATAGCCCACTAAGAAAAAATATGGGCTTCAAATAGAAGGTCCATTCTGAATTATTCTCATCATAAATAATCACACATTCACTTAAATTGGTTGCTCTTAATTAACCTACTTACAAATTCTATACTCATCGAGAAAACACTTAAAACTCAAGAATCAAAGTCTAGAGCAGTGAGAGCTAACAAAGTTGAATATTCAGAACTCATCTTCGAAGTATTTGCGTACACAATCACTTTTCCAAAACTCTTTTAGTTTTCTAACATTTTGTGTACTGTCCAAAATGATCTAACACTTTCTCTTTCAAAATGACCATTTTACCCCTCTGTTGATACACGCGTGTACAGTACACCCCTTGCTTTCGCGTAATACTGCACAGGAGTTTGACTGGAAAGTCAAGGGGTATACAGTCCACAAAGTTGCTAAAAACTAAAAATATTTTGAAAAAGTGACAAATTAGCAAAGAGTCCCCTCTTCTTGCTATCAAAGAATGTAACAGCTCTCGAGAAGCGAGGTCGAGGCTGATGAATTGAGAGGTATCTGGTTATAAATTATTTTGGTTAAAAACCCATCGTACAATAAAACCCGATAGGGTAAATTGAATTTATGATAGCCAGCCGTTTCAAACACTTTTTTTTTTGTTTTTAATTAGAAAAACAACGTAATGAGTTCAAAATTAAATCTGAATTTAGGGTACCCAATTGATTTTTACCCATGGTGAAGTTGGCATTCGGCCGTAACAAACAAATTTCCATTTTCATGTACAGTATATATAGATATAAATATTATATAAAAAAAATTTAGACTTCATAATACAAGAAAAATTAAAAACAATAAAAATAATTCAAATCGAAAGTAAAAAATATTGGAAAGAATATTAAAAATGGGGAAAAAAACAAAAACAAGATATTAATCGAGTAAGACGAGATTAACGCAAAACTAGCTTAGTAGGGACGGCGAGCGGTGCGACGGCCCCGACCATGTGTCCTAATAATTAAGAGCCCCGTTTAAAAACTAAAATATTATAAATAATAAAAATTAGATTGAAAATGATACATAAAATATAATATAAGTAATTTTTCGAAATAAACTCTACAAAAGATACACAAAAAAAAAACAAACAAATTTAGCAAAAAACATTCAAAAAAAAGTAAGTGTCCATTTTTTTGTCCTAGGGCCCACAATAATGTTGAGCCAGCGTTGGATTAACGATCCTTAGATTCACTGCAACTATCTTCATCCATACGCACAATATTTGACCTTAAATCGACAATAAACTCACTACTCGGCACATATGTTTTATATTCCCCTGTCTCTGCATGCCTCCGCATTAAGCCTTAAAAAAAACACCAGTTGATAACTGCAAAGATCTATTATCAAACTTCAGTCTTCTTCTACAATCACCAATAATTTTAACAAAAGAAAAAGAAAAAGTTTTTATTTACATATTACTGAAATAGAGACAGTGATTCCGATACTAGCCAACAAATTTGATTAAACAAACACATAAATAAACTTAAATTTAAGAAATTAAAACAAAAAAACAATCCCTTCGGCACATATGTTTTATATTCCCCTGTCTCGGCATGCCTCCGTATTAAGCCCAAAAAAAAACACCAGTCGATAACTGCAAAGATCTATTATCAAACTTCAGTCTTCTCCTACAATCACCAATAATTTTAACAAAAGAAAAAGAAAAAGTTTTTGTTTACATATTACTGAAATAGAGACAATGATTCCGATACTAGCCAAGAAATTTGATAAACCAAACACATAAATAAACTTAAATTTAAGAAATTAAAACAAAAAAATAATCCACATTTCTTAAACTAATAGAGACAAATTCATTAACTACTTTACTAATAATAAAGTTTGTAAAATTATTTATCACGTCCGCGCGTAGCGCGGATCACACACTAGTCTGTCTATATATATAAAGAAACATTTTCTCTATTCTCATGCTGCCACCTCAGCATCCACCTATACACAATTAAAAAAAAAATGAAAAACAAAAATTACTTCTTATCAAAAAAAAAAAAGAAGCTTTTAGATCAACAGCAAAATAGCTTTTACCTATCACCTGTACAGAGCTCGGGATTCCAAACTCTCTAGACATGTTTAGAGTTACAAGCTTGGTTCTTCCAAACAAACAGTTTCTTCGTTCTGTTTCTCCGAGCTGGTTTTCAATCACACATCTAAGAATCTTGGATCTCTCCAACAATTTCTTCCATGGGTCACTGTCGGATTCAGTCTCCAACGCTACTCAGCTTCGTGTTCTGTCCCCTGGAAACAACAATGTCTCCGGTGAATTGTCTGATCGTCTCAGCAACGTCGCTACTCTCCAGCTCTTGTATCTCTCCGCTAACGCCTTCACCGGCAAAATCCTTCAAAATCTCTCACACCTAAACATATTGATACCTCTAACGGTTCTGGATCTTTCCTCAAATCAGCAACGTGGCTACTCTCCAGCTCTTGAATCTCTCCGCTAACGCCTTCACCGGCAAAATCCCTCAAAATCTCTCACTTCTCAAGAAACTAACGGTTCTGAATCTTTCCTCAAATCATCTACACGGATCTCTTCCTCCAGATTTCTAAGGAACAAGTCTACATTACCTCAACTTATCACGCATGTTGAACAGATCCGTATCTCTTTTTTAAAAAAATATGGACCACGTCCGCGCATAGTATCTATACATTCAACATATTTAAAAAAAAAAAGAAAATTATCTTAAAACTAAAATTTTTAAAATAGCCTAAATTCCTTAATCCTTAATATTAAAGGGAAACATAATTTACAAGGGCTTCAACAAATAGGTTTTAGATGAAACAAAAGAAAAAACAAAAATTATGCAAAGAAAACTTTAAATTGTGAAGATCTTCCCTTAAAAAAAAACAACTAATTGCATGAAATTGACTAACAAAGAAAAAAAAATAAGTGAAAATGTGTACTATCTACTAAACAAATACATATAAAATCAAAAATTTAAGAAATTAAGAAAATAAACCAAAAAATAAAAAATACACATATTTTAAGCTGATAGAGACAATTCAATTAACAATCAGATTCAAAAAATAAAATAATAGACAATAAAAATTGTTTAGAAAAATTATTTGCAACGCTCGCGCCCGCACATATATATAAAGTTAGCTTTTCTCCATTGTGGTGAAAACACATCATCATCCACATGTATGTCACATATATTTAATTTTTATAATTTAATTAGTTAAAATTTTGATACATATTAACTATACATTTTATTAAATTATGCAAGGAATTTGAAAGGTCATTTTCATATTCATATCATGAAAACTTTAAAAAAATCAACAAAATTTATCCAAAGAATAATAGATTTAAAATTTTAGTAGTACTAATACATTACACACTTTATTATAGTTAAAAAGTTAAAGTTTTATATCGAAAAGATGTTTAGTGAATGAATATTATTTGATCCAAACTAATAGTATACAATATATACAATATTAATTTAACATATCACAAATATATAGAGATTTTTATAAAAAAAAACAATATCTGATAAATAAAAAGTAAACCCATTATCGTTTAATAATGCATATTATAGTAACTTTGTTAAATAAATTACGTATAAGAAAATAGATTTAAAACAATAAGTACATAATTTAAATAATAAAATAATAAAAATGAAACATTCAGTAATTTAGATATTTGGATAACATGCTTTATTTGGTCTTTGGATCCGACAATCAATAAATTCTGTCAATTTATCTGTGATTAATTTCACAATCTTTAGCAATTTTTTTTAAAAACTGCCTGCAAGATGATCCTCTGATGATAGCGGGATTAATCACCGGCTTCTTAAATACTTTTTTTATTTGGGTTTTGGGACATCGCTGACTTCTCAGTTACTCCCGTCGAGATTTAGGGATAAATGATTCAACTTTGATTGACTGTTAAATCTATTATTATTGTAATGCGCTTAACCCTTAACAATACATTTATGTCTTCGCTAAATTTCCATCTTTCTCTAGAGTTAAATATGTAAATCAATTTTAAAATAAAAACAAAAAAAATAAATAGACTTAAAAATCACAAACATATTTCTCACAATAAATAAGATTAGAATCGTACATGAAACACTATATTCGATCTCCAATAATAATACATTCACATGAAACAGAAAATATTATGCAACAAAAACTTTAAAATGTAAATATTTTCTCTTAAAAAAACCCAACTAATTGCATAAAAATGATCACCAAAGGAAAAAGAGGTAAAAATATGTACCAACCCATAAACAAACAAACACATAGATGATCATAAATTTAATAAATTAAATAAAAAAAGAAAAAGAAACAAATACCCAAATTTTAAGCGGACATAGACAATTATATTACTTATGAAAAAAAACAAATTAGAAAATTGTTTACCACGTCCGCGCGTAGCGCGGATCACACCCTAGTATATATATAAAGGAGGATGTACTCTCTTCTCATGATGCCACATCATTTTCTCATACTCTAAAATTGTGACACATCATCAACTCATTTGTTAATTTTAAATTACTAATATGATTTATTATATTTTGTGTTATTATACTTTAATTCTCATGGTAACTATCATTCATTTATTTTAACAAGAATTTGAAAAGACATTTATTTATAAATGATAACTTATATATATATTGATGTATTTCTTCATTATTAATAAAAGTGGGGTACTTTATTTAAATGATTAAGTAGATATGGATAGTAAACTATAAAATTCTAGGATAATTGGATTTGGATCCGGTTTTACCAAATCCAAAAAAATAAATTTTTGGATTCGAGTTCGTTAATATCCACGAATATCCAAATCTATTTCGAAAAGGTTAAAAACTAAGATATAAGAAAAATATATAAATTTTGAGAGGATTAAAATATTAAATTATAAAAGTTCGCACAAATATACATAACTTAAGTTAGAGAGAGAGAGAGAGAGATTATGAGTAAGATCATGAGTGCACCTTCGAAACACGTCAGAGAATTGAGATATTTTTAAATGATTAAATGACTAACTACATGATGTTTTTATGAAAATGACTTGACGCTATTGTAATTCTATCCGAAATTGGGTATATGATTATGGATATTTGAAAATCATAAACCTACATAAATATTCAGATATTTACAAACCAAATTTGATTTTAAAGTTTTGATTAATATATTATATAATTATTTTCTAAATATTGTATATATATAAATACATTAAGTATATATAAAAACCATTAAACACTATAAATATTAAAAAAAAAAATTTACTTTGTGAAATACAAAATTTAATGAAAAGATTTGATTTCATCGAGTTTTCTATATATATAAAGGAGAATGTACTCTCTTCTCATGATGCCACATCATTTTCTCATACTCTAAAATTGTTAATTTTAAATTGCTAATATGATTTATTATATTTAGTGTTATTATAATTTAATTCTTATGGTAACTATCATTCATTGATTTTAACAAGAATTTGAAAAGACATTTTTTATAAATGATAACTTATATATATATTGATGTATTTCTTCATTATTATTAAAAGTGGGGTACTTTATTTAAATGATTAGGTAGATATGGATAGTAAACTATAAAATTCTAGGATAATTGGATTTGGATCCGGTTTTACCAAATCCAAAAAATAAATTCTCGGATTCGAGTTCGTTAATATCCACGAATATCCAAATCTATTTCAAAACTGTTAAAAACTAAAATATAAGAAAATATATAAATTTTAAGAGGATTAAAATATTAAATTATAAAAGCTCGCACAAATATACATAGCTTAAGTTAGAGAGAGAGAGAGAGAGAGAGAGAGAGAGAGAGAGAGAGAGATATATTATGAGTACACATTCGAAACACGTCAGAGAATTGAGATACTTTTAAATGATTAAATGACTAACTACATGATGCTTTTGTGGAAATGACTTGACGCTAATGTAACTATCTGAAATTGGGTATGTGATTATGGATATTCGAAAATCATAAACCTACAGAAATATTCAGATATTTACAAACCAAATTTGATTTTAAAGTTTTGATTAATATATTATGTAATTATTTTCTTAATATTGTATATATATATACATTAAGTAGATATAAAAACCATTAAACACTATAAATATTAAAATTTAATTTTTTTTTTACTTTGTGAAATACAAAATTTGATGAAAGGATTTGATTTGATTGAGTTTTCTTCTAACTATGTCAATAAACACAATACAAATTCCGCGCGAATCGCGGATCAACCACTAGTATATAGATACAATAAAATATCTTGTGTCTCTCGAGGGGCACATCAGCTTTTTCATGCTTTCAGAAACTGACACGTCATTTAAAATGTACAATCAATCAAATTAAAACAAATAATACAACTCAGTTTTTTTTCACATCATTTAAAAGATACATCCAATCAAATTGAAACAAATAATACACCTCAACTTTTTTGATTCCATAATTATTAGTTTCTAACATGTGCCAAACGCGAGATTAGAATTTTTAATTAATTCAAATTATGAAATGTAAAAAATATTAACAAAATTAGAAAGAGAAAACTAATATCTTTTGATTTTTGAAATTGAGCAAGTGAAGAAAGAGAATCGAACCTGAAAGCTTCAAAATCGTACCAGTGAGGGGAACCGGATCCACGAAAAATGGTGAACATGAAGACGGCGGAGGCGAGTGAAAAAGAGAAAGAGGCGAGGCGGAGTAGGAGGATCAAGGAGTTGAAGTGGCAGAGTTCTCAGCTGTGACGGTGGAATGGAAGTGCGTGTGGTCTCACGAGGTAGGAGATTCGCCGTTATGTAAGGCATGCAGCGAACGCATGGCGGATGAGACGACCGGAAGATAGGGAGTGTCGTTAATGGTGATGATGACGAAGAAGAAGAAGAAATAGTCTGATAATCGGCTGGTTTAATTTCGTCGCTTATAATAAAGAAAATACTTTCAAAAATCAATAGAGTTTTATTTGAATGTTAAATTGTTATTAATTCCATAATTATAAAGCGATATTATAATATTCAATTAATTCAAACTAACTTAATTTTAAAATATACAAAATATTTAGAAAATACACACACATCGAAAATTTATAATTATTAATAGAATTTTTTACATAGCATATAATATATTATATCAACAATTATAGACAAGTGATATTCACTATAATTAGTTTGTAACGTAATCTGAATTTATTTAGCAATATAATTTGTGTCACACGAAAGCTAAAATTTGATAGCTATATACAATAATCATTTTAGAAATGTATTTTTATTTTTAACTCCATGTGTTATTTATAAAAATGTGCATTCAAAATACTTATTTTTATCTATATTACATTTATCAGAACATGATATTATATATAATATGAGATTAAGTGAATGAACAAAAGCATAGCAATTACAAAAGGGTTTGGAGTATAACATGAGCTGAGAGGTGAGACAAGTGATCCGGCAGGTTCTCCTCTTAATATCGGGCTAAAACAAACTACTTCCTTAGAGGTTTGGGTGCATGGGAGTGACGCTATGCTGATCAAAAACGTTTGAATACATTACGGTGAAGAATGTTTATTCATGTAGGGACATTAGATAGAGCATGGGCATATGACCAAAAAGAGCAGTGAAAGAAGCAAACAATAAAGATGTCTCTTTCATCATGGTGTGAATGAAGCCTTGGAGTATGAATAATGAGTACGAGCGAAAATGAGTTTAAACAAATTCAAAGTCATGGAGAGATGATAATATTGAATATGTTGAAGATTTTTTTGTGTTTTCCATTGTAAATTTAGATATATAAAGTAAAAAATATGGGAGGAAAAAGTTTAAGTAAGAATATGATGTGGTGACAAATGCAACATCAATCAAAATCATATTATGTTAATTGCATTGCTTATTGCTCAATCATTGTTTGTATACGAACAAGATATGAAATAGTTCATTTGAATTTCTGAAAATTTCCATGGTTTTATTTTTGTAAACCCATAAGAAAGTGTTTCTCATCTATGCATATACTTTTTTTTTGTGGTATTGTGTTCTTGTTGGCAACTAAGATGTCAGCTTATGATTAAGTTATCGGGTGAAAGCTATTAGATAAACTGGGTTAAAAAATAGCCAAAATATGACAACAACCTCCAACATGCCGTCGTTACTGAAAATGAATGAATCAACAATGATCTAAAAAATGATAGAAGTCAGTTCACTAAAGTCTAAAGTTCACAAAATTCTGATTCACGGTGTTCTTTGCAGGTCAACGATAATTATGTGTATACTAAAGAAACTCAATTCAAAAAAAAAAATCAGATTATAAGATATTAATATAAAAATGATTTAAAATAATTTCGAAAACACATTTTTCAAATAAAACATAATATTAATTCTATAAAATAATATATATATATATATGTATATATAAAGTACCGCAACGTAGCGCGGAAACTAGCTAGTGTAAGAAAATAGTTGATAGAAATGTCATGTTTTTAACATCTAAGTAAAAAAAAAAATTGTATTTGATATTTGACATATTTGCAGAGGTTAACATTTAATTCAACTTTTCTTACAAACTTAGAACTTAATTTATTTTATTTTTTGTCTTTTATCATGTAAATGACAAAAATACTCATCTCTCTGTCTACTTGTGTACCGTCCACAAACGTTCACGCCGTACTGTATATGGACTAAATTTTTATGGATGCTAACAAAAATGCTAAAAACTATGAACAGTAATTTAAGTGCTAAAAAACTATTAAAAGTTTAGAAAATGTTAATGTAATGCCCGTGTCCGGAAGGGGCCAGTATCGATCGATACCGGTCAGTATCGATCGATACCAGCCGGGTTTTTGCTCGTAGTTATCTTCTTCTTCNGAAGCAGATCTATTCTTGTTGCTCTTTTCTGAATCATAACTCTGAAGTAAAAATCTTCTATGAATCTTAATGTTATTGGGGATTTTGCAAGAATTGNAACATCTAAGTAAAAAAAAAAATTGTATTTGATATTTGACATATTTGCAGAGGTTAACATTTAATTCAACTTTTCTTACAAACTTAGAACTTAATTTATTTTATTTTTTGTCTTTTATCATGTAAATGACAAAAATACTCATCTCTCTGTCTACTTGTGTACCGTCCACAAACGTTCACGCCGTACTGTATATGGACTAAATTTTTATGGATGCTAACAAAAATGCTAAAAACTATGAACAGTAATTTAAGTGCTAAAAAACTATCAAAAGTTTAGAAAATGTTAATTCTTGCAAAACCCATATTTGCTATTTTTTTTTTTTAAATGAGCTCTGTTCAAATTTTGAATTTCGTTCGGACATATTACTTTGTTGTTCTCTGAAGCAGATCTATTCTTGTTGCTCTTTTCTGAATCATAACTCTGAAGTAAAAATCTTCTATGAATCTTAATGTTATTGGGGATTTTGCAAGAATTGTCATTTATTTAAAGATTCATTAGTTTTTTGTCATTTTTTAAAATTGTAGTAGAAAGTAGCACTTATTTTACTGTTCAACCCAAATTTACCCGTGTACAGTACGACGTGTACGATAATGGACGGTACACGATGTAACAATAAGAGGGGTAAAATCGATTTTTTCACCAAAAAATGACAAATATTTTTAACATTTTAAGAAAGTGTCAAGATACTAAGGAAAGTTAAATTAAGTGACAATATGTGCAATTATGTCAATGTTATTTGATGGTTTTGTAATAACTTCTATGCCACTAAAGAAGGCCGTGAAGCCAAAGCTGACTCTCAAAGAAAAAATGTTCAAATCATACTATACTTGTTCTTAACAAAATGATTTACTATTTAAGAGCATGAGAATGTAAAATATTACAAGATGTCTTTAGGCTCAGACGCGCCTGGGCATAATACACGGATAACGCCATTCTCCTTCTTATCCTCAGAAGAGTCAACACAGAGAGTGAGAGAGAGATGGACAAAAAAAACGAGGAAGAGGCTTCGACCATCGAACTTTCACCCCTTACTTGCATAGATCTCGCTAACTCTGATTATCACCAATCAGCTGTTTTGCTAGCAGGTCTGTCTCTATTTATTTATTTATTTTGTCTCAAATATGATTACAATGTGATTATTATAATTTACGTCAAAAACATTGTCTTGTTCCAGGCATGTCTAGATTGTGGATTTTTCTATGTCATAAAGCATGGTAGTATAAGTGAGGAGTGGAAGGACGAGGCTTTCGAGCAGAGCAAGAAGTTCTTCAGTCTTCCTTTGGAGGAGAAGATGAAAATCTTGAGAAACGATAAGCATCGAGGCTATTCACCTGTCCTTGATCAGATTGGATCCATGTGAATCAAGTCCACGGTTAATTGACCAGCTTTCACTTGCTCCAATCAAAAAGTGTTGTTGATGTATCTCTTATCATGTTCCTAATGGGTTTTAGGGGATTACAGAGAGAGTTTTTTCATTGGAATCGAAGGTCCCAAAGATGATCCCCATGGGGATAAGCCATTCTATAGCCCAAACACTTGGCCTGAGCCTGGTTAGTTTTTAGTTTTTAATGCTTCTTGATGGTATTTATCGTAGCGAACTCTTTTGTTTAATGTTTTTTGTTATTTGTTTTTTTTTTGTTTTTACATTTGCGTTGATATTTCTGGTAGATGTTTTGCCTCGTTGGCGGGCGACCATGGAGAAATACCATCAAGAAGCAGTGTAAGTCTCATGTTTGTTTTCCATCTTCTTAAGTAGATGTTTCTCATCTTGAGATTTGTATAAATTTGGGTATTAAGGATATTTTTACCTGGTGTGTGGATTTAGCTTACTCTCATACGGATATATATATATCCATCTTATAAAAATCAATTGAC
This sequence comes from Eutrema yunnanense, assembly GCA_002933935.1. NCBI lineage: Eukaryota > Viridiplantae > Streptophyta > Magnoliopsida > Brassicales > Brassicaceae > Eutrema > Eutrema yunnanense. Next base: position 382,674 of record PKML01058485.1, on the reverse strand, counting down.
AATAAATTAACAAAGTAGTTTTATTTTTTTTTGGTTTTTTGAGTTTTTCGAACTGTAAACTTAAAGTGAGTCTTTCTCCATGATTAGGAGGGTTTGTAAGGCTATTGCGAGAATATTGGCACTAGCGCTCGACTTGGATGCATTTTACTTATATACGCATGAGATGCTTGGAAATCCTATTGCAGTTATATGCGCTTGATTCACTATGAAGGTGATCTATTTTCTTGATTTTATAAGCTTTAAATTGTATGCCAATACTATACTCACCAACAATTGTATTCATTCTTTTACCATTTAGGGACTTCTGATCCCTCAAAAAGAATATATGCATGTGGAGCACATTCTTATTACGGAATGATAACTCTCTTACCAACTGATGGTGTAATGGGACTCCAGGTATAATATATACACAAGTCATATAAATTTGAGCTCCTCAAGCTTGTTTCTGAATATTTTGCGCACTAGTTGTGCACTCTTTCACACTATTCCTGGAGAATAGGAACTAAGGTACAAGATTTTAACGAGATCCTCTTGTTGTTCATAAAGTGAGAGGAAGAGGAAGCCATGAAGAGTTGACTGATATCACTCGTTTTTACATGCTTTTCATACGGTTTTTATATACTTATATAATGGTTTTCTAACAGTTTCATGACCTAAAAGTTAACTATAATGTGTTTATAGAGTTTTAACATTTAAGTCTAAATCAAGTCAAATAAGCATAAAGATGCAAAAATGGCCAAATTCTGTTTAATCTTGCAATGTAAAGCAGTATAGACGTATCAGAAGTTTGGCATCTTTTGGATGACTTCCCGTAAATGTAATGAACTTAAATTTAGTGACAAGATAGCCAAGGATGTTAGCTATATTAGTTTTCAGATGCAATTTGAATCAAGTCAATCAAGTCAATTGGAATCCAATTTACAAATATCTAACAGTAGAAACTGTAAACTAGGTCGTCATCGAAGGCTCAAAATCGTGAGCGGTACTGAGACAACCTTCAGGGCCGGTTATGAGGGCGTGCTAGGTGTGTAAATGTGCAGGGCCAAAAAAAATTGTTAATTTGAGAGCCAACTTTTTCAAAAAGAAAAATTATATCACGGCTGAATCGAAAAACAGAGAAAAGTTAGGTTTTGATGAAAGAAGAAAGAATAACAATATGTTTGGATGAAGGATGAAATATGAAACAGAGCAAATGTCGCTGCGATATTGTGAGGGGAAATGGATCCAAAAAAACGGTTCTACACTTGTGATGAGTGTAGAGTCACTTTACATGATAAATGTGTACATGGAGATTTCTCACGTCTCATGCCAGAGCATTCTCTAGGGCTTGCTTAAGCAATTTGAAATTGGATTGAGGTATTGCAAACATTTGAGTCTATTTTATAAGCATGGAATCTGTCGACTCTGAAAACAGGTTATGAATTATCGGAATCAGGATTATATTCAATCAACATCTCCTAGTAATGCTGTTTAGAAAGTAAACAGAGATCTTGTTGTATTAAGAACAAAAATAAACCGAGGAACTGATTACAAACATAAGTGTTACAATGATACAAGTTGACGTGTATGTATGCATATTTGCTTTTCTCTTCAGAGGACCGGATTGCTCCATCCACACAGAGAAATCACCATAAAGATAAAAACAGGTCGGAGGAGGAGGCCATCTTCTGCTTCCGCCGTCCACAGTAAAGCCTACGTACCTCGAAGGAGGACCGAGTAGCAGAAACAAAAAAGACAGACATGAGTGGGAGAAATGACCATAGGACCAAAACAAAAAAAACAATCTTTTAAGTATCAGCAGCTTCTGTGGTGGATGCTGAATGTGTTGGTTCAGCTTCTTCTTCGGTTTGTGACTGAGCCGTCTCTTCCTGCTGTTCAGCTAGACGGCTGATACGTTCAAGCAACTGGGCCGCTTTTCTTTTCCCTCTATTCGTCCCATTTCAAGCTAAATCTATCAATGGACCCATAAGGCCGAGTTTATGTGCTTCGACCAGATGTTGTGGGTCTCCAGAACAGAGGTGGACTAGAACCGCAGCTGCGTTCTCTCTGTTTCTAGGCGAACCCATTCTGATAAACTCCACCAGACTCAGGACTGCGTTAGAGGATCCTATGATAGCTTTCCCTTCGAGATAGCTAGAGAGAATCGCGAGTGCCTCATCGACCATTCCGCTTCTAGGCTCTGTTAAGAGTCTAGTCAATGTGGGAATCACTCCTGCACGTATGGTGATATATCTTGGTTTTTACCCCCTTTTAAACATGATATAGGTTTTATTTATAGGGTATTTCTAGTATTTTTGGAGTATTTTTGGAGTCTTTTTGAGTCTTTTCAGGTTTAGGTACGTTTGGAGCTTAATTGGAGATATTGAAACATTCTGGAGCATTATGGTCCTTGTGTCGAGCGATACAACCTGGTGTCGGTTGATACAGACGACACAGAAGCCTTGTGTCGAGCGATACCACTTATGGTGTCGGTCGATACAGACGACACAAAAGCTGTGTATCGATCGATACCACTTATGGTGTCGGTCGATACAGACGACACAGAAGCTGTGTATCAATCGATACTACTTATGGTGTCGGTCGATACTGATCGCATAAAAAGAAGAAACGCGACTTTTTACAAGTCTGAAGATGTTACACTTTGGTCCAGAATACTTTAATAATTACAAGAAGCCCCAAAACGTGTTTTAGCATTATAATTAGGGTTTTCAGCCACCTTTTTGGGCTTCGCTTTATTTTTACTTTGGATTCTAGAGAGAGAGCTTTTGAGGGAGACAAGTCTGAAACTCTGTTCGTCCGAGAGAAGATTTTGAACCCTTGTTTTCTTTCTCCTTTATTATCAATTTCAGAGATTTATTTAATCATGTTGTTTGTTTCAATCTCCATGTCTGAGTAGATCTCCTGTTAGGTTTAGGGTTCTCAATAAAGGATCTCTTTCAATGTTAGGTTAATTAGTTGGTTAGGGTTCATAATCTGAATTAGTTTTTCAACTTAGGTTGTTCTTAAAGCTAATTTTAGATTGATCACCTAGAACTTAGATCTTAGGCTAATCGATTAGGCACGCCAGTGCAATTGATGATCTGATAGAACTTAGGGTGAGCAAAATAAATATCTGCAAAGAGATTTGGTTTAGTTGTTTTGTGAACATATCGAACATGGACTTAAGGCTAGTTTAGTCTTTAGGATTTGCAAAGAAATTTGGAATTCTGAGATTTAGACTTAGATAATTCTCGCAACGACATTTGGTTAATTATAGCTNTCGACACTCATCGAGGCAGACACGACCCGCGACTTTAATGAAGAGTTGAAGAATTACAACTTGGTCCAGAAGTCTTTAATAATTACAAGAAGCCCCAAAACGTGATTTAGGTTATTTATAGGGATTTTTACATCCACTTTGTTGAGGACGCTGATTTTTATTCTGGATTTGTGAGAGAGCTTTTGAGGGGAGACAAGTCTGATACTCTGTTCGTCGAGAGAAGATTTCGAACCCTTTTGTTACTCTTTCTTATTTTCTATTANCCCCTATATACTACAATCGACAAAGCTGTTAGTACTTTAGGGTATTACATTTGAGCTTATCAAATTTGGCGCCGTTGTCGGGGACTCTTAATTCGCCATTAGGTTTTAGTCAAGAATTTTGACTAAGTTCAGTAGTGTCGAGCGACACCACCAGTGTCGGTCGATACTGATCGTTTTATTTTACTCGTTTTCTTATTTTTGTTACTTACGTACCTTGTGGATAGTGTTTCAGGTGTATGCCTACTCGCAAAACCAGGAGGAACAAGAACACTCAGCTAGTTAATCTTTCCAACAAGGAGCTAGCAAATTTGGAACGCACAAACAGGACAACAAGGAGGCCAACAGAGATGAACAATCTAGTGGTATTGACTAGTGATGATGCTGGAGCTTTGAGAGACCAAGAGGGTCATTTGTGCAATGAAAGAGGGCTACGACTTGATGGAGATGGAAACGTCATTGTCCCTGCAGTTGTTGTCAATGAGATTGCCGCTCCAGCTGCGCGCGATAACGAGGGGAATGCTGGGAATGCTGTGGTTAATCGTGGTAAAACAATCGGTGAGTACAACATGCATGATCAGTTATATGCCAATCGATCAGCGATTCGCCCTCCTGCTTTTCAGATGAATGACTTTGAGCTGAAGCCTGTATACTACACTCTTGTGGGTCATCATTCTTTTCACGGTCTTTCTCATGAACACCCCATGGATCACATTGAAAGGTTTGAGGATTTGGTTACTAGCATCAAATACAATGGAGTGTCCAATGATTTCCTCTTCTGTAAGCTTTTCCCATACTCTCTTGGTGGGGATGCAGCTTATTGGATTAAGCAGTTTTTGCCTGGATCACTGACTACCTGGGAGGAGACTAAAAATGTCTTCTTAAACAATTTATATGATGATGCAAGGTCTGAGGAGCTTAGGAATAAGATCTCCCAATTTTCTCAAGGAGCGACTGAGGCATTTAAAGCTGCTTGGGTGAGATTCAGATAATATCAGAGGGATTTTCCACATCACGGGTTCACTAAGGTTCAGTTGTTGGGTATCTTTTTCAGAGGGATTGATTGGAGGTATCAGATGGCCTTAGATGCTGCGAGTAATGTGAACTTCAACACCAGATATCCTGACGATGCTTATGTGCTTATTGAGAACTTTGCATCTAGTAATAGCACCAAGAATGCAGACTTTAAGCGAAGAAAGCAGACTGGGAGTATGGATGGATCGCAGATTGCTGAGGTTCAAGCTAAGTTGGATTCAGTGCACAATCTCTTGATGGGAAAGACGATGAAGGCTGTTCATTTTGCTGATGAGGTTGAGAACTTCAATGAGGATGAAGTGGAAGGTGTTAACTACATTGGTGGTTCTGGTTTTCAAGGTCAGAAAAATCAATACCACCAGAACAACAACCGAAACTTCACCAACAATGCTCAGTAAGGAGGGTACAAATCTAAAGTCAACCTAGCTGGTTTTAGAACCTATGGGAATTCGTCCTACCAATCTCTACCACCCAAAACTCCTGAAAACAAAGTTGAATCTATGCTGAAACGGATTCTTGAGGGACAGCAGAAGATGACAATAGACTTTAATGGGAAGATGGATATCATGTATACTGATCTGAATGGGAAAATTGAGTCTCTCAACACTCATCAGAAGATGCTGGAAACTCAAATAGCTCAGATTGCAGCAGCTGTCAAGGAAAATATGGTTCATTCATAAAATGAATACGTAAATGCAATCACCTTAAGAAGTGCTAAAGAGGTCACTGCAGTGGTAGAAAAAGGTTTGAATGCAGAAAAATTTGTGGAGTTAGAAGAGTTTGAAGGTGATTGTGAGCCTGATGCGTCTGTGTCGACCGATACCACTACTTGTGTCGATCGACACCAACCTGAAGAGACGACACATAAGCCTAGTGTCGGTCGACACCCCTCGCAGACTGAACTAGATATTGTGAAAAAACTGAAGATTGTTGAGGAGAATGTTTACAAGACTAACGTGCCATATCCTAAACCACCTAGACATCTCATAGATCGGGAAAACGGCCGATTCGTATCCAAACTATTCCAAATGGTGCAGATTAATACCTAACAAATTCAAGTGTCCAATTTCATACCCATAATCTCAAAAATTTGAATATTCATACCTGGACTATTTTGTTTTTGGCGAAAACAAACATTGACCAATTCCACGTTAGTCAACTCCGTAACTCCGTTAACAGTTGCCACGTAAGCTGCCCCGTTGTCACAGGAAGATAAAACAACGTCGTTTTGTTTTTCAAAATTTGTGAAAAAATTGGGCTAAACGAATTGGACCTCAAAACCCAAATAAATTTTGAATTGGGTTTACAAACAAAAAAACCGAAAACGACATCGTTTGGTTAAAAAAAAAAACCTAAAAGACATGTCTTCTTCGTCTTCGTCGGGATCGCCTTCTTCATCGAGCTCCATCTGAAAATTGGGGAAGAACATATGACGGATCTAGGGTTTATTTCGCCGACAAATACAGAGGAGAATGAGTACATCATCGAATCACAAAGCTTCTTCGGCAAATTCAGGTTAATAGTTATGAATTAACTTTCTTCTGTTCATAACTCGAAAAATTGTAAAATTGATCTCCATCGCTGGGAAATCTCCAGAGTTGAGTGCTAGTATGAGGCGTAGTGTTCGTGTAGGAGATAGAGGATTTCCTATTGCTTGTAGGTGTGGCGAATAGGAGGTGGAATGCTGTCATTTTTAAGCATTCCAATAATGTCATTTTTAGCCGGTTTATTGGGTGGTATATTTGGTATTGGAGGTGGAATGCTTATAAGACCTCTTCTTCTTCAAGCTGGGATACCACCACAGGTAGTATAAGAAAAGCAAACTTTTTCACTAATTTTTCTAAGTTTTTGCAAGTGTTTTATTTGAATATATGATTGATGCAGATAACAGCAGCAACAACTTCTTTCATGGTGTTCTTCTCAGCAACGATGTCAGCAGTTCAATATTTGTTACTTGGAATGCAAAACATGGAAACAGCTTACTTGTTTTCCTTGATTTGCTTCTTTGCTTCACTTCTCGGTCTTGTTTTGGTTCAGAAAGTTGTAGCTCAGTTTGGGAGAGCTTCCATTATTGTGTTCTCAGTCGGGACAATGATGTCTCTGAGCACAGTCCTTATGACTAGTTTTGGAGCTCTTGATGTATGGACTGATTATGTGGCAGGGAAGGACATGGGTTTCAAGCTGCCATGTTAAGACATCAGATCTTTGGATCACCAACAATAGAGATCTAAACAAGATCATCGGTTTCTGTATTCGTCTTCTTTTTCTTGTTTTTGCAACAGAATCTCTAACTTTACTTCTATATAAGAGGGAAATTTGGAGCAAGATGGCAATGTAACGTACATGTGTTTGTAAAAGTTAATAAATTGGGGGATGTAACTATAGTTGAGACCTTGATTGGAAACAGTATTTTATGTGTCGTGCTGAAGTAGCTGCTAATGTTCTGTAATTTTGTGTTAAATCTAATATTCTTTAAGCAATGAAAGAGGTTGCATATGAACAAGAATGATAACTGATAAATCGCATACTAAGCTTTTTTCTAGAAGAACAATTGGATAAGACACTTGCTGTCTGACAAAATTGCACTAAACACCTCAATAGCAGAAGATTATGTTTCTCATACATCATGGAAAGAAAGGCACATTGCTAAGACAGCAAGCTGCTCCATGATCATATCGAAACAAATGTTAGTAATGAGTTTAGGAAGTTACAAGAGAAGATATAGATGTGTCAGAAACCGACAGTGAAAGAGCTATGAACTAATAATTGGAAGATCATTTGAACATGTTTAGCCGTAGCTTACGCGAGAGTCAAGGAGCTTTGTTGAAGTTTATCTCCCAGGTATACCAATTTCACATGCGTTCACTCTTGCAGCAAACCGAAGAGAGCAAAGAGACTCTCCAGCAGAAGATGGGTCAGACGAAATGTTTACAAACATCAAGGTCTTTGAATCTCCTCCTAAACAGGCTGCTCAAAGATAGGCCATTGTTACTTGATTTGCAAGGACGTTTGAAAACTAATTCATGTATGTAGTCACAAAATTAGAAACAACGATAACAAACCTGGAGCAGATATGTTAGCTTTGAGTTTCTGAAAGGAACATGATCCTTTTTCTTAGCCAATGCAAAGATAACATCACTCAGAGCCGATAAACTTTTGTTTATAGCCTGTGATAGTGCAGAACATTTAAAAACATTTCTCATAACTCAGAGCCAATGCAAAGATAACATTTCTCATAACTAAGATGATGCTGAATATTCATGCTAGAAGTCATAATAAACGTTACAGGACAATACCTGCTCTGAGCAGCCTGCTGCAAGAGTGAGGAGATCTTTCCAATGCTGCATAGTACATCATTGTATATCTCCAACATTGATACCTACATTTGCAAAGAACACCAAGCCTCATACTAGCACTCAACCCTGGAGATTTCACAGCGATGGAGATCAATTTTACAATTTTTCGAGTTATGAACAGAAGAAAGTTAATTCATAACTATTAACCTAAATTCGCCGAAGAAGCTTTGTGATTCGATGATGTACTCATTCTCCTCTGTATTTGACGGCGAAATAAACCCTAGATCCGTCAGATGTTCTTCCCCAATTTTCAGATGGAGCTCAACGAAGAAGGCTATCCCTACGAAGACGAAGAAGACCTGTCTTTTAGGTTTTGTTTTTTAAACCAAACGATGTCGTTTACAGTTTTTTTTTTGTAAACCCAATTCAAAATTTATTTGGGTTTTGAGGCCCAATTCGTTGAGCCCAATTTTTTCACAAATTTAAAAAACCAAAACGACGTCGTTTTATCTTCTCGTGACAACGTGGCAGCTTATGTGGCAACCGTTAACGGAGTTGACTAACGGAGAGTTGGTCAATGTTTGTTTTCGCCAAAAAAAAATAGTCTAGGTATGAATATTCAAATTTTTGAAATTATGGGTATGAAATTGGACACTTAAATTTGTTATGTATTAATCTGCACCATTTGGAATAGTTCGGGTACGAATCCCCTCATAGATTCCATTACTGCAGAGAAGTTGCTCGCTTTTGAGAAGATGGTAAGGAGGATTCCCCATACGATGTCTTTTGAAGAAGAGTTGGAAAATCGCCTTTTGCTTGGTTACTTCCGAGATTGCAGAGAAACTCTGGAAGAGATCAAGGCACTCTTCATCAATGCAAGAAGCACACCACCACCAATGAAGCAGTTTACTAAGAGAGAAGACCTAGGAAATTTTTTGGTTCCATGCTCTATCTCTGGAGTTGAATTCAAAGAATCTCTAGTTGATTCAGGGTCTAGTTTCAATGTCATGTCAAAGGCAATTGCAGAGAGGTTGAGAATTGGTGATATTAGATCTGCTAAGATGACTCTCGCATTCGCGAACTCTTCAACCTCAATTCCATATGGTACCATCCCTAATTTGCTTGTTAAAGCAGGAGATTGTCTGGTTCCTGCTGATTTTCAGATTGTGGAGATGAGCGAAAGTTCTAATATACCTTTGATTCTTGGAAGACCGTTCATGGCTACAGTTGGTGCAGTTATAGAAACACCCAATAAGAGAATCTCGTTCTCATATATTGACAAAGAGGTCTCCTACAAAGTCATTCCTTCTGGAAGAGCTCTCAAACATGTCTCTTGCATCACCGTTGTTACAGGAGAGACGTTGATGGTTGATCTTTTGGAAGAGCCTTATGATGAGCCAAATGTCATAGACGTTTTAGATGGTCCTTCTATCATCACGAAGAGAGACATCAAAACGGCTAAGGCAAAGAAGAGCAAAAGAGTCAAGGGTGATGCCTATATGACTTTAACCCCTCATAAGTGTGATGGAGATTCGATTGAATATGAGGTGAAGTGCCAGGGAACTTCGAAACCATTCTCTAAGGTTAGAGCTATTATCACTTCATAGTTGAAAGAGAAAAGAAAGGATGTTGTGAAGGGTATGTTGAGCAGAATTCTGAAGCTGGAGATGTCTAGTTGTGGAGCTTGTTTTGGAGCAAGTTCTCATTCTTATCCTGACTAATACATGAGCCAAAGTCAAGCTAATGACTGAAAATAAGCGCTTGGTGGGAGGCAACCCACTGGTGAGTCTGTACATATTTCTTTTATTTCTTTTGTTTTTTTGGTTTTGTGTCTTGTGTTTTGCGTGAATCAGTTACAAAGAAGCTGTGTCGAGCGATACCAGTAATGGTATCGATCGACACCACTTGCGCGACAAAGGATTTGAGCTTATCAAATCGATGAAAAGAGTTACATGTGTCGACCTAAGCCTGGTATCGATCGATACCAGTGATGTGTCGGTCGACACTCCTACCCCAATCTGGTAACTTCTTTGATTTTCACGCCTCCACTCAGCTCTTATGATTTCTTTTACCGACTCTAGACTAGATAACACTGGGGCCAGTGTTGTTTAAGTCTGGGGGAGGTGGTTGCTGACAGTGTGTTTGTTTTTCTAAGAGTCAGTCGTTTTTGAGTCAAAAATCGTTTTATTGAGTCAAAACTTGTTGGAGATTATGATTTTTTTCTTGAATCTATTGTTCTGACTTTGCTTCTAAGTGACCATTGTTACAGAATCAGTTCTGGATCAGACTAATGAAAAATCCAAAGGTTGATCAGTTAACTAGAAGACACCCATGTTTCCTGCAGAGTTCATTCTTAGCCTGAGCTAATTCTTTGCACTTCATCGATCTGATTGATGTTCAAAGAGCTTGATTCCTCATTCATATCTGACAAAGGAACCCATGCGTAGAAAGTAATGGTATTCCTCTCCCTTGTTATAAATAAAAGCATGAAAAGATGAAATGATTTTTTTATGAGTAGAGGGCTAGGAAAATTTCCAACGATTCTATTATTCTACTTGAAGAGAAATGATCACACAAAGGTTGGAAGTGAGGTTAGAAAACTTTCCTGTGATACCATTATTCGCTTACACCTTTGATACATAGAGAGGGGAAGAACCAGGGATTCGGTGGCAAACACCACCAATACTCGCTTCTCAAAACCTTATTATGTATATGCAAGAGAACATGATATGAAATAAGTTTGGGGGTAGAAGAAACAATACCAAAAAGTGTGGAAATTTGGTAGTTATTTTATCGTGATATTGTATGGGAAAGAGTCTAGAAGGTTCTTGGCATTGATCACAACGATGAAACTGGCGATGAGGGCTTATTTGGACAATGCTGTGAAATTATGTGTGGATTCTGGGGAGCTACGAATGTCTACGGAGAAGTACATAGTGGTTAGAATTAAACTGGTTAGGTGATATGTGGAGTACTAAGAAGAAGGGTCATTGCAATATTTCAAGAACAAGTGAGTCTCCGTGTTTTTCAAACCTCTTTCTCTTGCTTAGCTTGCTGTTTGCTTGAGGGCAAGCAACGGCTAGGTCTGGGGGAGTTGATATATCATGGTTTTTATCCACTTTTAACCATGATATAGGTTTTATTTATAGAGTCTTTCTAGTATTTTTGGAGTCTTTTTGAGTCTTCTCAGGTTTAGGTACGTTTAGAGCTTAATTGGAGATATTGAAGCATTCTGGAGCATTATGGTCCTTGTGTCGAGCGATACAACCTAGTGTCGGTCGATACAGACGACACATAAGCCTTGTGTCGAGCGATACCACTTATGGTGTCGGTCGATACAGACGACAAAGAAGCTGTGTATCGATCGATACCACTTATGGTGTTGGTCGATACATACGACACAAAAAATGTGTATCGATCGATACCACTTATGGTGTCGGTCGATACTGATCGCATGAAGAAAAAAAACGCAACTTTTTACAAGTCTAAAGATCTTACACTTTGGTCCAGAAGACTTTAATAATTACAAGAAGCCACAAAACGTGTTTTAGCATTATAATTAGGGTTTTCAGCCACTTTTTTGGGCTACGCTTTATTTTTACTTTGGATTCTAGAGAGAGAGCTTTTGAGGGAGACAAGTCTGAAACTCTGTGCGTCCGAGAGAAGATTTCGAACCCTTATTTTCTTTCTCCTTTATTATTAATAACATAGATTTATTCAATCATGTTGTTTGTTTCAATCTCCATGTCTGAGTAGATCTCCTGTTAGGTTTAGGGTTCTCAATAAAGGATCTCTTTAAATATTAGGTTAATTAGTTGGTTAGGGTTCATATTCTGAATTAGTTATTCACCATAGGTTGTTCTTAAAGCTAATTCTAGATTGATCACCTAGAACTTAGATCTTAGGTTAATCGATTAGACACGCCAGTGCAATTGATGATCTGATAGAACCTATGGTGAGCAAAATAACTATCTGCAAAGAGATTTAGTTTAGTTGTTTTGTGAACATATCGAACATGGACTTAAGCCTAGTTTAGTCTTTAGGATTTGCAAAGAAATTTGGAATTCTGAGATTTAGACTTAGATAATTCTCGCAACGACATTTGGTTAATTATAGCTTAGTGATTTGAGTTCAAGAACCGCGCTTAACCTGAATCCTAACTAATTAGTTTATCTGCATTCTCTGATTTCCTGAGAAATACTCTGAACGTATCTCCCTTCCATTGAATTTACAACCCTTGATTTACGTTACTACTTTCTTATTTCATTGATTTACTTAGCTTGATTCGAACCTATATAATATATTGTGTGATTCTTGAGTCTGTGTGGATTCCACCCCTAAATACTACAATCGACAAAGCTGTTAGTACTTTAGGGTATTACATTTGAGCTTATCAAATTTGGCGCCGTTGCCCGGGACACTGATATGCTCAAATTAATACCCTAAAAGTACTAAAGCAGTAGTTATAGTATAGTTAGGGGCAGTAGTTATAGTATAGTTAGGGGTCGAACCACAAAGACTCACATAGATGCACAATAGATTGTATAGTATCGAATTAAGCTAAGCCAATAGATGTAATTGAATGCAGTGCAGAAATTAAAAGAGTTGTAATTCAATTGGAGGAAATATAGGCTCATGATATTTCTCAGGAAATCAATGAATGCAGATAAACTAACTAGCAGGATTCTGATTTAGCGCAGTTCTTGAACTCAAATCACTAAGGTATAATTAACCAATTGTCGTTGCGAGAATTATCTAAATCTAAATCATAGGAATTCCAAATCTCTTTGCGAATCCTAAAGTCTAAATCAGCTTTAATATCAGGTTTGATATGTTCACAAATCAATTAAACCAAATCTCTTTGCGAATAATCAATTTGCTCACCTAAAGTTCTATCAGGTAATTAATCGCACTGTCGTGCCTAATCAATTATCCTAAGATCTAAGTTCCAGATTCATCAACCTATAATTAGCTTTGAACACAACCTAAGCGAAGAACTAATTCAGATGGTGAATCCTATAAACAAATCAACCTAGCATTCAAAGATAACCCTTATGAGAACCCTGAACCTAAAGTGGATCTACTCAGACATGGATAATGAAACAATCAACATAACTGAATAAATCATCAAATAAAAAAGAAAGAGTAACAAGAGGGTTCCAAATCCGATCTCGGACGAAGGGAGTTTCAGATTTGTCTTCCTCACAAAACCAAAGTAAAATAATGGATACAAAATAAAGCATAGCCTACAAAGTGGCTGTAAAATCTCTATAAATAACCTAAACACGAATTGGGGTTTTCTTGTAAATATCAAAGTCTTTTGGGCAAGTTCTGCAATTCTTCAAATCTTTATTAAGTCGCGACTTAAAATCTGCTTCGATGGGTGTCGATTTATACCATGGGGTATCGATCGATGCTTGACGTGAAATCGGGTACTCAGCAACACGATCTTCAGCTTTGCTCCAAAATGCTCCAGAAAGCTTCAATATCTCCAATAAGACTCCAAATGTGCTAAAACCTGTAAAAGACTCTAAAACACTACGAAATAGCATAAAGACTCTATAAAACAGACTTATATCATGGCCTAAAAGGGGTAAAAACCATGATATATCAACTCCCCCAGACTTAGCCTTTGCTTTCCCTCAAGCAAAACAGAAAACTAAACCAGAGAAAGAGGTTTGAAAACGCGGAGACTCACCTGTTCATGAACCATCGAAATGACCCTCTTCCCAAGTACCCAAGTGTCACCTGACCAGCTTTTGATCTAACCACCATGTACTCCTCCGTAGACATTCGCAACTTTTCCAAACTCCACACATTATCTCGCAGCATTGTTCAAATAAACCCTCATCGCCAGTTTCATCGCTGCAGCTAATGTTTCAAGTACCTTCTAGATTCTTTACCATACGATACCATGACAAGGAACCACCCTTTTCACACTTTTTGGTTTTCTTTCTCTCCCCCAGACTTATTTTTTATTGTGTTCTCTTTTTTTTTAGATCTGCATATACATACCAAGGTCCGAAACGCGAGTATTGATGGTGTTTGCCACCGAATCCCCGGTTCTTCCCTCTCTATGTATCAAAGGATGTAGGCGAATAATGGCATCATAGGAAAATCCTAGCCTCGCTTCCAATCCTTTGTGTGATCATTCCCTCTTAAGTAGAATAATGGGATCGCTGGAAATTTTCCTAACCCTCTACTCAGAAGAAAATCATTTCAATCTTTTATGCTCTTATTTATCAACTTATAGCAGGGGAGAGAGATACCATAACTCTAAACACATGGGTTCCTTTATCAGATATGAATGATGAATCAAGCTCTAAAAACACTAACCACATTAATGAAATACAAAAATTTGGCTCAGGCTTCAAAAGAACTCTGCTAGAGACATGGATGTTTTCTAGTCAACTGATCAGTCTTTGGATTTTTCATTAGTCGATCTAGAACCGATCCTGTAACACTGTGCACTCAAAAACAAAATCATATCAATAGGTTCAAGCACATGATCATCATCTCCAACAAGTTTTGACTCAATAAAACGTTTTTGACTCGATAAAACAACTGACTCTAAGAAAAACAAAAACAATGTCAGCAGACACCTCCCCCAGACTTGAACAACACTGTCCACAGTGTTATCTAGCCTAGAGTCAATGAAAGAAAACAAAAGAACAGAATAAAATTGGGAAAAATAAGAAGTTACCTTGCTGGAACATCAAGTATCGATCGACACACAGCCTGGTATCGATCGATACCAGGCTTAAATCGACATGATGAACCGTACATTCGCGATTGGTGTCGATCGATACCAGGGGGTGTCGATCGATACCAGGGGGTATCGATCGACACTAGGCGATTTCGAGTTTTGCTCCTTGTTTATCCTGACATAAACACAGAACGAACGAAAAATAAAAAGAAAAACGATTCAAAAATAGACTCACTAGTGGGTTGCGGGAAACCGCTATTTTGCGGTTTTGCGGGAAACCGCTATTTTGCAGTTTTGGTAGGAAATCGCAATTTTGCGATTTTGCCAGGAAACCGAAATTTTGCGGTTTTGACGAGAAACCACTATTTTGCTGTTCTTTTGTAAAATAGAAATTCAAGTTTTGGCCCAGGAAAGAGTGCAGCTGCAGATATGAGATTAAACGTAATTAATTCAAATACACGATATCAAAAGAGTGCTATACTTGTCCTCTCATGTTTCTTTATGATGTCACTCCTCCGACAAAAGATCAATATTGCAAACGGAAATATATCATCGACGCAAACAACAAGGCTTCTTTGCAAATACTACCTTGCGCTAGGCACAACCTTGGTGTCAAAGCTCATGCTCATTTCAGAGGAACTCTGAGACTCCATTTCTTGATTGTTACTTTTCATCGAGATTTCAGAAGTAAGACACTCTTTTAGCTCGATAAAAACTTGGAACATGCTTGGTCGTTTTTCTGAAGAAGGGTTTGTACACAACATAGCCAATTCAAGCGCTCTCCAGACAGAACGAGAGTTGTAATCACCATGAAGGTTAGGATCCGTGATTCTGGTAATATCTCCACTGTTAAGCATAAATGTTGTCCATTCTGTTATGTGTGACTTTTCGCGGGTTTGGTCCATTACGCGTTGATTTGTGATTATCTCCAATAATACAATCCCGAAACTATAGACATTGCTCATTTCCGCCAACCGACCAGTTCTGTAATATCTAGCAAAGCAAAAACATATATGTGTATTCTTTTAACTGGAAAAGATGAATGCTGACACAATTTTTAGCACATTTGTGCGCATTATCATTTTGGAGTTTGTTTTGACATATCCTCGTTATACATATAACCAAAAAGGATCAAATCTTAGGTGGAGTTATAATACTTACTCGGGATCGAGATATCTAGGAGTACCAGCAACAGCAGTCGAAACATGAGATTCATCTTCGAGTTGGTAAGATCTTGAAAGCCCGAAATCCGCAATTTTGGCAGTGAATCGTTCGTCCAACAATATATTTGTACTTTTGACATCTCTATGCACCATAGATGGTCGACATCCAAAATGTAAGTATTCTAGTCCTATTAACATTAGAAAATGCCTTTTTTACTGTATGATCTCTATAAATCGTATTAAGAATATGAATAACGTTTATAACAAAGTATATATATATATATATCCAAACATTATAGATTTTCAAAACTAGTACTTTCGTCATTGTATCAAGTTTATCAAATTGAAATATATTTATTAATATGTCAAGAGTATAAGATAAGAATATGTATATGTACCGTTTATGTTTGAATCATTTATCTCCATAGATCACATTAAATGTTTTGTAATAAGAAAAGTGAATGACTTTATTTTAAGATAGCTCGAACCTAGTGCGGCATCAATGGCTATTTGTAGTCTTGTACTCCACTTCAGAACAGCGCTACCATTTTTTTCTGTAATAGATTGGCAAATCAACTAACATATCTTTTTATGTATTAATATAACTAAGAAAATGCTAAAATTATATATATATAGTATGATTTTTCACCTGACAAATGATGTTTCAAGTCTCTATTTGACATGTATTCATAGATGAGAGTGATATATCATGGTTTTTACCCTGTTTAGACCATGATATAAGTCCTTTTTTATAGAGTCTTTATAGTATTTTGGAGCCTTTTAGAGTCTTTTACAGGTCTTAGCACGTTTGGAGGATTATTGGAGATATTGGAGATTATGGGAGCACTTTGGAGCAGAAGCTGAAGTCGTGTTGCTAAGTATCTGATNATATGTGGTCTCTCAGTGGACTTTGTCAGTTTTTGAATTCGTAATTAGGTTTTCTGGGTGTGTTCAGAATCATCTCCTCTATATTCGCAGTTTCCCAACACTCTGATTTCTATCTCTCGATATTTAGAATCGGCAAATTCTGCATTTGTTGTGATTTTTCTGGTTTTTTTTCTTTCTATTTGACTGATTTGCATCTATGAACTTTTTAAGCTCGTTATGTATTGATTATGCATTATTACGGCTGTATTTTTGGAGGTTTTGTTTTTTCATGAATTTAATGGAGCAATCAAATTATTTTCAGAACATTATGATATCAGAGCATATAATAAAAATTTATATTATGATATCAGAGCATATAATGAAATTTTATTTTTAAAAAAATTTGAATATTTAAAGCCCAAATAGGATAGTGGAGATTTAAAAGACCTCAAAACCAAAAAGGGCCCAAATAGCAAATGTCAAATAATGAATTGCAATTCGTAAATATCTGAATTGCAACATAAAAGAAGTTTCAGATCTCGTCTAAGTAAACTCGGTAACCCCGTTCAGGGTAAACCTTAAACCCATAGGTTTTTTCGGGTTACATTGTGAGGGTAATAAAACCCGACCGTGTATTTTCGATTATGGCTCATTTTGGGCGGGCTCGGATCGGGTAGTCTTATTTTACCCAATACAAAATCCCTAGTTTTGAAGTCACTTCCTAAGAACTCTTCACTTCCTCTCCTTCTAACATAATTAGATTTGTTGTGAGAACGTTTTGTCTCTTTATTCTTTCTTTATAAGTTAATTAGATTTCTTACAATTAGGTTTCTAAATTTTTGTTAGAAAAAAATTAGATAATGTTTTTTTACAAAAATGGTCTAACTTAATTGGATTTGAAAATAAAGTAAAAGTCCCAAGTAATAAAGTAATGTCGATGAGACGTCGTCTTCCTCTTCATCAGGTTACTCGCCAACTTCCGATCTGGTTTTAGAAAATCTCAGCGACGCTTCCGATGTATAACCAAATCGCTTCGAACGCCGAATCATACGCTTTCCCAACGTTTCCAAACATCACTTTTTCGAAATCGCGATTCCCGTGCGATTTCGAACCCGCTTCCGATTCCGGAGCGGTAATCGTCACTTCACCGGCGGTTTCGTGCAACGTAACATTTCATTTTTTTTTATAATTATTCTATGTTTGTTGATTTTGTTGATTATTTTGTTAATTTCAATTTTAGTACGTCTGAACTTAGTTTCATTTGTTTCCATGGGTTAGCATTTATGTTTTGAAACTTTGTTTTCTATCGTCGTTCATTGATCATTTGGTTCAGTACGAATTGAAAGTCAAAGCTGTTTAAGATCAAATGATTGAAGTTTGTTCTCTTAAGTATGATTTTCCATCGTGGAACGAACGAATGATTTAGATTTTTGCTGTTTTGGTTTAGATTTTCTAGTGCTGTTTTTTTTATAGGTGGTTAATGGGATGAAACGTTTCTGAATGGGATCTTTATCGTATTTAATTCTCAATATATTGTGGGTCTGGATCTGATTCTGAGAGTTGATGGTGTTTCAAA
>PKML01058485.1:350056-364194 GCA_002933935.1 Eutrema yunnanense | reverse complement strand
TATAATTTAATTTTTAATTTTTTGAGTTTTCAAAAGAAATTGTCAAATTGTGATATATTAGAAAAAGAAAAAAAATACTTTGCAAATTATTCCAAATAATATAAACACATTAGAAGATGTGGTTTAGCGTGATGTAACTTTAAAAAATACTATAATATAGTAATTTAAATGAAAAACTGATTTTCTTACAATAAATTATTATTACTATTATTTGTTTCAATTATAAATAAAAAGATTTAAAAGTTAAGGATAATTTTATAAATAAAAAAGTTCAACTCTAAAATAGAGTAAGAAATAGGTTTGTTCCAAATATATAGTAAAAAATAGGTTTACTCTATTTTAGAATGAGAAATAAAATGGGATTGGAGAAATTTTACACTACGATAGAGTTAGAAAGTAGAAAATAGAGTGGGGTTGACACAATAATAATTTTATTTCCCTAAACACAATTTTATTTCAAGTTTTTGTATATTTTTGATAATCGATCTAGAAGAGGACAGAAGATCGGCACAATTAAAGTTGATTCAAGAATAAAAACTTGAGTTCTTAGCTTCTTATCACAAATTAATGGAAAATGGAATTAAAGAACACAGCTATGGACGAAAACGATTGTGGATTAGCTGTTGATTTTAGGGTCCAATCGAATTGAGACTAAAATTTAAGTTTTGAGAAAAGCATTGATTCTCTGCTCTCTGGCGATCCTGTCAATAATGCAGCCATTGAAGATAGATCCTAACTCTTCCTTTGGTAAAAATAACTCGAGAATCAATAAATATTTGGCAAAATGTAACTCGTACTTTTTTCTTTTAACTCCTAAAACGCCGACCACAAATATCAATCAAGAATCAAGAATCCCATAGCTTGCTGCAAATTGCGAACTGTGGCAACCCCTATCTCCGTCGCTCTGTCCGCACCTTCTGACAATACTTTGTTCAAATACCCTGTTTCCGCTGTTATCTCCTGATAACGGACCTGCCACACCGAAAACATATATGAAGGCAGCAAAGTTACGCAAACGAAAGGCGCTTCTAACCGTTAAAAAACACATCAGTTTTTTCATTTTATGATATGATGAGATGAAATGGTACAAACTCGAAGAAAGATAATTGGATTTGATTAAAAGTTTCAACTTCGCAGACCTGGATTGGACTTAGATGCTCGATCAAAGCATCCGCAAGGAGAGGCTTAAATGTACCCCAGCTCATATCTTTGCATTCCTCCATCACTTCCTGCAACCGATTAAAATGCTCACCAGATTAATAGGCTATATATATATCACTTCTTGCCATGTATTACATCTTCTGTGTGATTATTATGGCCAACGGAGTTAATAATGACATGTGAAAAGCACCGATGTGACCCAGATCTTTAGGGTTAAACCATTGATTCTTTCTCCATACCTCTTTTGTCTTGCCTGAAACAATCTGATATACGGAGAGGAGATTGTTGCATTCAGGTCTCTCCGCATTGTCAAATTCAAGGCTGTTGGAACAACAAGCAGAAAAATCTCAATATAGAGATATCTCAATACTAAAGCTAAAATGGTATCAAGAAAAGGAAGAAAAAAAACTTGTGCATCGCAAGGAAAATTTTGGCAACGTAATTAGCACTCACCCCGCAAATGAGTCTGTCTTGCACCGTTTTATCTTGTCCGCAATCAACTACACAATTTTCGAAAGGATGGATGAGAAATGGATTTAGAAGCAGAAGGACTTCACATACAACCAAGATGACACAAAATTCTACAAGAGTATGCTCATTATTAATCACATGGCACACATATTTCTATGAAGAGCTTAAGCACATGTAGCACTTGATAATTATGCTGTGGGTTGTATGGCATTGGAAATTTTGCAGCCGTTGTCACTTGTCACCAGGAAAAATTAAGAAAGTTGGACGTCACAGCTTTCATAGAAATGGTGACTCTGTATAGTATTCGTGCTCAATGAGAAAATGGAAAATGTCAAAAAGCATTACAAACAACAGTGAGTTCATTTCACTTACATCTTTTGAGTCAAGGAGATTGATCCGTGACTGATCAGAAGGTGCAGACTTGGACATCTACAAGATTACATGACAGTGGGACCTCAGCAACAGAGTAGGAATCATCTGATGATAGCAATAAACAAGCTAAAACAACTGGATTTGTTCATAGGACTTTTATGACGTGGATGGATGACAAAATTCTATCCGGACCACATTAAGGGAGGCAAATCTCAGAAGTCTGAAAATCCTTAGAACTTAAGCTAGAAACTGACAAGAAACAGACTACCTAGTAGTAAAAGTCTCTTCGATGTTACAGAATATGAAGGGTTTAACCTCAATATACTTTAACAGGATTTGTGAACGCTACTTGTCTCCTTTAAAAAATTTGATTTATTGAAACATTAACCCCAGTAGTGGCACAACTGCTGAATGCAGAAAGAAAAACAAATGACAAAAAAAGAACTTTAAATTAATTGTGAATGATAACATTCTACCTTGGAAAGACCATCGGTAAGAGACATAACTCGGGCTCCAACTTGTGGTATGAGTGGTTCTGGTATCTACAAACAGGATATATTTTTAAAAAATACGATTAACCATCTGTGATCAACCTACAAAGCCACACAATGAGGATAGAGAAAGCATTTGGAAAGTCTTACCTTAAAGAGCGAACCACCACGCCTGGAAATGAAAATCGCCAATGTTATACAGATGAGGGGATACAAATGAACGGAGATTAAGCCATCCAGAAACATGAAAACCATAGATCATAAGCACTTGTTTGAACTTTGAACAGTATACTTAATATACTAAATGCACAAAGCAAAGCGTTATACCCTCCGAGCTTCTTCCACTTCCTTCCACCATATAAATGATTCACACGCTGTGCAATGTTGCGGGTAAGTTCTAGATGCTGCTTCTGGTCCTCACCAACAGGGACAAAATCCGTCTGCACAGGCATGCAAGAATCAGCAAAACGGTCATTTCACATGCAATAAGAAGGTATGTCCATGCACTTCTTTAACTAGACAAAAAAACAATCCCAAAGATGGTTGGCCAAAAAAGTCTACTATAAGTTTGTTAATTTATCAGTGTTCTTTCTTCATTGCACTAATTTCAAATCACACTTGACTCTTCTAAAGCATCACCTGATACAAGAGGATATCAGCAGCCATCAGAACTGGATAAGTAAACAAAGAGACAGCAGCATTTTCAGCCCCCTGCCAAAAAAGAAGAAGACAAGATGGAATCAGTAAACAGTAGCTATGCAAATATTTTAAGGTTTATGCAGCAGAAAGACTAAGTTGACTCTGCTGTTCGTAACATTAAAAGATTACATATTAACACTATTAACACTAAGAAATCAACATCAAACCTCAAAAATGTTATCCCTTACATATATTTGAAGCACAGAATGATGAAAGAAAACAACGTGATACAACATGAAACTAAAAAACATATACGCACCTCCTTGCGTGATTTCTCTTTGAATTGAGTCATTTTCTGTAGCCAACCAATAGGTGTGGATGAACTTAAAAGCGACTTTAATTCCACATGAGCAGGGACGTGAGATTGCACAAATACCGAAGCCTACATAGTCGGGTTCTTTGATTAGTTATTGCAGATCACACTGTGAAACTTCCTCCACATTCACATAAGAGTTAAATCGAAAAACACCAACCTTCGAAATGTCTACACCACATGCTAGATAAAGCGCTGCGGTATCCCTAGTTGCTTTTCCCAGATGTTGTGGGTCATATGGTTGTGTTGTCTAACAAAAGATCAAGATCAGATACACATAAAGAAACACAGAGAATATTTACACAAAAACTAAACTTTTGAAAATGGTTACATACCGCGTGATTGTCTACGACAATAAAGAGTGTTTCATATGTATCCTGCAAACATATAAATTAAACACACAACGCCTGAAAAGAAGAAGAAATATACTGAATCCTTTTTTCCTAAAGCCATCTAAATCGATGAGTTTTGTAAAATTTCTCATTCTTATAGACTGAATCGACGAACCTGAAGAGCGACCCAGTTTTTGATCGCGCCGAGATAGTTTCCAAGGTGAATTGATCCTGTGGGCTGGACTCCAGAGACCACACGTTTCCTGCCATTCAGAAGAATTAGACTAGAGAGGGAAAGAATCAAAAGAGACTAACAATCAATTTTACCTAACAGAAGGAGAAGCTTCGTCGGTAGCGACGGCCGAGCAAAAACATCGGAACCCTTTTCCGGTGAGCGGATTCCTGAGAAAAGTAGTGGTAGAACGGAGACGAGAGAACCTGAAGAGCAAAAGGGAATCAACCATTGCGATTTTCAAGAGGAGGAAGCGAGAGAGGGAGAGAAGAGTGAAGGTAGTAGTAACCTGGAGGAAGAGACGATGAGGGAGTGAGAGAGAGTCGTCGCGTGCGCCATTGTTGTAGCTTCTCTCTCTTTCTCGGATTGGTTTATGGATTTTTAAGGGGGTCTTCGTCTCCAATACCACAATCCTCAGGATTTAATCTCAAAACTGATTCTATGGTAAAATGTCGTAAGCGGTTAAATAGAATTAAATCGGTAAAAGGACAACGAAAAATACGGTAGCTCAGTGGTTGTGAGCTCCACGCGCATCATCCGCGCGCGCGACCAAGGAAAACATTTCTAAATTTATTCAGTTTTTGGTTCGGTTCGGTTTATTAACCGAATATCGAATTAACTGATTGGGTAACCGAATTAAAACCAAACTCATATAATACCATATAGGGTTTTGGACTTAGTAGCAGATTTGAGTCTTTGATACTTCGACTCTTTTGCTTCTTTGTAATTTGGACAATATTTTTTCTTCTTTCTTTGTTTATTTTTGTTGGATAAATATTTTTCTCACAATAGTCAAACTCTTAATTTTATCTAAAAATTTCCGTATTATATAAAATAATCAAAATTACTCTAAAGTGATTTTAGTTTGGTTATTAATTGTAAAAACCGAAAAACCCGAAAATTGAACCAAACCAAACCGAAATAGAATTTAATCCCGAATGGGACCTAAAATTTTAAAACCAAAAACCCGAACCGAACCCAACTAATTAACCGAATGCCCAGCCCTAGTCTCTACACCAGGGTTATACCCGCCCACGGAAAACCCACCCAACCTAATCGAGTCATACCCGAAAACTGATCTCATCAAAATCCCAAAATCCCTAGTTTTCCCTAATTTTACTCCTCATTTCAAATCTTCCAACAATCGCAACTTCTCAATGCCGAAGACGAGGGGAGGAATCACAGGTCGAGGAAGGAGGAAGGGGGTTAAGGATCCGCCGCCGGCCAGCAATGCGGAGGAAGCGCCTATGAATGACTCAGAAGTGGTGGTTCCTCCTCCGATCGTCGAGGGAACCGCTGAGGCGAATCCTGCAAAAGAAACTGAAGGAACTCAGACGAAATGAGAAGAAGAGTCAAATGAAGGAGAAGAATCAAATGAAGAAGATGAAGAAGACGAAGAGACGGAAGGAGAAGGAGAAGAGAGTGGCGAAGAAGAAGAAGGAGAGGACGAAGAGGAAGGGGACCTTCAGAAACCGAGTGAAGGAGAGAGTGAAAAAGACGGAACAGAGAGTGAAGAAGAAGAAGAGATGGAGGAAGATACAAACCGAGTCATCAATAACGATGATCCCCTCCCAAACGTGTCCTCTGAGCCAAACACGGATGGGGCTCGAGAAGGAGACGATTCCCATGACAGCTCTGATTCCCATTCGGTAAGTATTCCCATTTAGTTAGGTAAAACTAGGGAATTTGAGTTTTGTGTATGCTTCTCTTGATGTCAATTTGTTGGGTTTAAAGTAAAACTGGAAAACCTGGTAAAACTAGACTGTCGTAAAACTGGAAAATTTGGTAAAACTGGAAAACTTGGGAAAACTATATTGATAAAATTGATTGTTGCAGAAATCCGGTGATGAAACAATGGCACTGCAACCTCACATAATGTACTTCACAGCAACAGAGTACACGAAAAAAATAAAGATTTCGACGAGGTGCTACGTCAAAGAATTTTTGTCAACTCTTGAGAAGTTGGAGCCTCCGCTTACGCGTCACGAGAGGAATTGGTTTCAAACGCATCCGCAGTTCAGACACATCTTCCACTTGCCGAAGGACAACAACCACAAGCTCCAGGGCATGTGGATGTTATTGCTTCGAACCGCCTGCATAGAGAAGAAAAAGGAAGCGTGGTTCGTGGTGAATGGCGTTCCGGTCCGATACGGTCTGAGGGAGCACGCGTTGATCTCCGGATTAAACTGCAAAAACTTACCGATGAATTATAATGAGTTG
Source organism: Eutrema yunnanense (assembly GCA_002933935.1). Taxonomy (NCBI): domain Eukaryota; kingdom Viridiplantae; phylum Streptophyta; class Magnoliopsida; order Brassicales; family Brassicaceae; genus Eutrema; species Eutrema yunnanense. The sequence continues at coordinate 357,903 of PKML01058485.1, read as the reverse complement.
GGTGGCAAGACTTTTGTGAGGAGGATGTTCGGGAAAAAAAAGTCAGATATGAAGATGTGAAAGGGAAGCTAGAGGAGGGGATGCGACCTTCTCAAGATAGGTTGAGGATGATTGTATTGTACTTCCTTTGCAGCATTATCATTGCTCAGACGAAGTGCTGAAACGATGCTACTCCGATCGTGGATTTCTTCCAGAGAGTTGTTGACGATCTTGACTTGTGCAAGACTTTTCCTTGGGGGAGAATGTCTTTTGAGTACATGCTCAGTCAGATCTCTTACACGATGGATAATTTTAAAGGAGTCGTCAATGAGAACAGATTATGGCCGATTCCCGGTTTATGTATCCCTTTGGAGGTATGTACAATTAAGTTGTGGTATTAGTAATTGTTGCAACTTTTTCATAATTGAAATTATCTCTTACTAATCTCAACTATATGTGTGTTGTTTTGCAGCTGCTAGCGTTTGAGGCAATTCCAGAGTTGGGGAGTATTTTCCGCGAGCCAATTCCAGAGGCAGACGATGAGTGTCCAAGGATGTGCAAGTATCAGTTCAAGAAGAGCAGCATGAGAGGGTTTTCTCTTTCAAAAATCAATGAAGAACTTGGTAAAACTCAAGTCAGTTATCCTATGCATTTGAATTTTTTGGAGTTGTTTTTTGTTTCTAATCTTTAACATCATTGTTGACATTCTTCGCAGGACATTGATAGCATCCTTCCACCTCGTGGAGAAGCAGCTCTTTTTGATGAAATCTTCAAAGAAGACGACGTCGATGATCGCAACGATCCGGTTGTTCGCAGTTGGATGAAGCGTGTCGAGGAAGGACATATAGTCTTCTTTGAGGATATGTACAACGATGACGTGGCTGCCTGAGTGGAAGAGGAAAAGGAAGCTGAGAAAGAGGAAGCTGAGAATGAGGTACCTGCTGCCACTGGAACATCTGGAGAAGTGAGTGGTGCAAACGAGTTGTTAAAGCTTGTGCTAGGGATGAAGGAAGAAATGGACGAAGGGTTTAAGTTGATTAATAAGAAGATGGATGGGTTTGAGAACAGAATGAAGACGATGGAAACTTACATGTTGAAGAAGATAGATGAGGAGGCTGAAGCACTAGGAGAATACGAGAGAGAAAGAGAGACGGAGAAGGTAACACTTCAATGATTGATTGAAAATGTATTACTTGGAAAAATTGGTAAAACTATACTCTAATTGTTTTCGATTTCAGGTTAATGAATAAACACAACAAGTCTTACCACAACAAGTCTTACCACTAGGGAGAGCGACCAAGAAGAATGATTGTAAACGCAAAGTGGATACTGCAGTCGATATACCGATTAGGCGATGCACAAGGTCGATGAAGAACTAGTTGTATCATATTGTTTGTTTCGGTTTCGGTTATTGAAACTAGTTGTTTTGGTTTGATATTGGAACTAGTTGTTTGATATCGTGCTATAGAATGATGTTAACAAACTCTTGAGTCTCCAAACAACTAAAATAAGTCTTACAAACCGTAACATAAATAAGTCTGACAAATCGAAACAACAAAGAAAATTCTTAAAATTCAAATACTTAGATGAAAGACTAGTTAACCAACGATTCGACCCACCACCTCCTTCAGCTTTGCAATCTCCTTTTCCAGCTGCTCTATACGATATACATGGATGCAAAGCTCCTCGGCCTGATAGTCAACCGTCCTTCTTAAGTTAGTGGCTTCTTCTTCGACACATCGAACCCAAAGTTTTTTAATGTGGAGGTCATTATCCTACACAAGAAGACATAACAGTTTCACGACATTATAGTTTTACCAAGTTTTCCAGTTTCACGACAGTAAAGTTTTACCAAGTTTTTCAGTTTCACGACAATAAAGTTTTACCAAGTTTTCCAGTTTCACGACGGTAAAGTTTTACCAAATTTTCCAGTTTTACTACAATATAGGTTTACCAAGTTTTACAGTTTTACGACAGTATAGTTTTACTACAGTATAGTTTTACCTCAAACTTATTGCAAACAAGGTACCTCCTTCCCACATCAGATCCGGGGGAGTGTGAAGGCTCCACAACGATTCGACCACCGTAGGGACACCTTGTTGGTATACCATCCATCGAACCGATTAAGAACATTATGTCGTATTCCTTCTTCGCCCTCTTCATGTCACTATAATACGGATCAGATTCGAACTTGTCCATAGTCAATAGAGAGACGAAGGGTGAAATGAGATGAGCAAAGAAATGAGATGAGGGAAGAAGAGAGAGAAATGGAGAGAGAAAGAAAGTGGAGAAGTTTGATAGGATCTGAAAGAGAAATGGAGAGAGAGGTTCGAAAAAGAGAGAAAGGAAATCGGATCTGAAAAAGAGAGGAAAAACTTGAGTTATTGATATTGGACGCCAAAAATTAAGTGAAATTTTTCGTTTTGGCGCCCAAAAAATTGCACTTAGTTTTACCAAAGATATTAGTTTTACGAAAGTTCCAAATAGTTTTACTTTGGCTGTTTTCAATTTATTTAGTTTTATCCACTCTTAAACTTTGATTTTGTAGTTTTACAGTTGATTTTCCTCCATTAATATATCATTCTAATTGTTGTGTGCATTAATATGTTTTAATTCTACATTTTTGCAACTTTACCCTACTAACTTGGCTATTTTTGTTAAACTGATCTTAAAAGTATAATAACTTTGTTCGTGGGATTACTTCATATGAACCCAAAATTATCAATGTCGTAATTTCCCTGTTAGTTCACATGAAAACATTTATTTGTGACGTTTACAACGCAAATTATTCTGTCGAGTAACTTTGAATTAGGTATTGTTTCACATTATCATCTTAAATCAGTTTTACCAAATTTTACCAGTTTTACCAGAACCCACAGATCCAATATATAGTTTTACAGAACAAAACACCAGTTTTACATAGTTTTAAAACACAAACGGTTAAGATACAATCAAACAGGGCTACCAAATCCAAAAAGCAACCATTGGAGTCCTTGCCTTGGCCGCCTTTTGTTTCGCGTCCTTGGTCGTCGTTCCCCACCCGATGGAAACCTCTTAGTTTTCCTTCTTCCCTTCTTCTTGACGCGATTAATGAGTACTTCCTTGCATCCGTAAACATGATGTTCAAAGATTCCACGGCGTTGCTCGTGTCTAGGTTGTATCTATTACATGGAAAACAAGTCATTGCCCATTTTTCTTTCACGGTACTCTCCTCAAGATACTTGGCCGCAGAAGGATATCTCGTCTTAAAATACTCATAAGCATTGTCGAACTCAGCCACCGTGTATTTCCTGCTGCACTCCATGAATCTTCATGCGACTATGTCTCTGTTGATGAGCATGGATTTTCACATTTTGGAACAAATGCTATACACAATACCCATGATGAGCCTGGGGATACACATTCTCTATGGCGTTGATGAGGCTTGCATTTTTGTCACTCATAAACACCAATTCGAAAGAGTCCGGTACAACGGATTTCAGCATCTCAAAAAACCAAGTCCAACTATCAATTTTCTCACCATCAAGTACACCAAATTCTATGGGATAATGGTGACGATTAGGATCCTGGGTTGAGGCGAAAACTAGTACACCACCAAATCCGTTCTTGATAAAAGTCGCATCCACAATTATCACTTTCCTCATCGCTCGGAACCCTTCGATGCTATCTCCCAACGCTATGAATACATACTTGAATTTCCCCATATCATCCAAAACACCTTTGTTTTTGTACCGGGATTGACCTGCTCTAACACATACAAATAACGATACATCATCTTGTAGTTTTCTTCCGGACTACCACGCAAATCACGAACAGCTAGACTTTTTCCTCTCAAAGCTGTGGAGTATGATATCCGCACACCTAAATCTGTCTGAACCATATCCATGATCATTTTTGGCTTCGGAGTTTCTATTTGTTCTGGATACTTTTCATTCAAAAAATATGCAACTAATTATGCTGAGCATTTCCTCTTATTGTTGCTTGTACTCTGACTAGCCCGAGAGCATGTATGCATCTTCGTGTACGTTCTAATCAAGAAAATCTCTGTGTTTGTAACCACTGCAGCTCTTAAAGCCCATTTACAGTTTTCTATAGGACATTTTAGCACTAATCGCGTCTTATCCGACTTTATTATCGAATAACCAAAACTGTTAGCAAATGCACCTCTATCCACCACCTCTTGCACTACCTTCCTATTTCAAAATTCTTGACACACACTCAGACCCAAACCGTCTTCCCATGCCTCTATAAACTGACTACCTTGTAAAATAGGTGGAGGCTCAACATATCTATCACGCATATCCGATATATCCATATCGTTGTCCATACATTCATCATGTGATCTATCATCATCATCCTCTATCGCCTGATGTTGTTCTTTTGCTTGTTCTTTGCCTACGTACGGAACAATGGCATTAGCTCCGATTTCCTCATCATTTGATTGTGATACCTCAAAGTTCATACCAATACAACTTTTCTCTGCTCTAGACAGTTGCTCGGGCAGTTCCGATGTAGCGATGACCTCCACATACAAAAGAGATCTACGCTTCTCTTTATCAATACACCATAGGTAAACGGACAAATCCTCGTCATCCGAAATAAATAACTGTTCCTCACCTCCTCCCACCACCAGTGGAAAATAACTCAATTCCAATTTAAACCTACTTTCATCTAACGAAACCTTCTTGAATATCCTAGCTTCCAGCTTCGACAAAGTTATCTCCCCCATTGATGTCTTGAACATTAAACTATACATGCGACCTTGGCATTTAAAATTTATGATGACGTTGTTGCTCATCATATCTTGTAAAAAACAATACAAAAAGTCACTCAGTAATAGTAGTTATCGACAGTTATCCCTGTTTTACACATAAATCATGGTTTTCAGTTTTACCAATTTAACTATATTTAACAGTTTTACCTAGTTCTCCTATCGCAAGAACACAAATTAGGGATCTAATCTACTTCCAATTCACTAGGATTCAACCACTAAAATACATTTGTTACCTCTTTATAGACCTAATCGACCAAAACACCCAATGCGCATACCATATCAAATCCAATTCAATTCCTCAAATCCAAAATCCAAAACACAGAACTTGAAAAACAAACCTCGATGCATCTACAGAGGAGAGAACGAAGAAACGGCGGCGATGGAGAGCTCGGCGGCGGAGGAAACGGTGGCGAGAGGGCTCACTCCGGCTGCGATGGAGATCGAGCTCGATGGAGGAGTGAGTCGAGTCGGAGCCGAGGGAGGTTTGGTTTCTCTTTTTCTTTTTCAATTTTTTATTTTAAATCGACAAGGGCTAAAAGGGTCAGTTCACATTTCATTAATGAAAAGAGGGACATGTAGATGAAAGGAGGATATAGGAGATTGTTAAATCTGATTTAGGGAGTTTTGAAACCTTGACCCGTTTTTGAATTGAGTTTTCATCTCATATATCCCTAAATCTAAAACACAAGTCTGAAAACTTCCCCTTCTAAAAAGAATTTTGTTTTGATTTATTTTTAATTCTAAAAACATATGTTTTACTTTCTTACCCTAGCCAAAATTAAGAAGTTACATCTCATACCAGGGTATATCCTAAAAACGTGTCGGAACTCGTCGGATCTAACCCGAAACCCTTTTTCAAAATTGAAATCGACACAAACTCGTCTCACAAAACTCAAACTTCTCTTCAAAATCAAAACGTAACTGCTCTTCATAAAACTAGGGATAACTGAGTCGAAATCAAAACCAAATCGAATATGGGACCAAAGACACGGGGGGAAAGAAGAGAACGATTGCTCGAAATGAAGAGGTAGAAGATACAAGGGGTTCGGATCCGGTTGTCGAATTCTCCGGAACGAATGAAGAGGTAGAAGAAGGGTTGAGTTTGCGATCTCCGGTTCGGATAGGTGAGGAACTCGGTCCAGATGAAGATGAAGGAGATGGAGATGAAGGAGATGAAGGAGAAGGAGATGAAGATGAAGGAGATGGAGATGAAGGAGATAAGGACGAGGAAAGTACGCAGTCGGGAAGTACCCACTCGGGAAGCAGCCGAACCGTGAGCGACCCCGTCAAGTCAACGGTAAGTAGTTGGATTCGATTGAATAATTAGGTAGAACTAGGGAAAACTAGTGTGATTTGAATTTCTGGGTTTTAAGTAATACTGGTATAAATAGGTAAAACTAGTGTGATTTTGTAAAACTAGTAGAACTAGATAAAACTAGTCAGATTTTTGTTACTTTACTGGTATAACTATGTAGAACTAGTCGGTAATATACCTTGGTAATACTTGGTAAAACTGTTTGTTACAGGATTCCGATGAGGAAACGACAGCACTACAACCTCGGTAATATACCTTGGTAATACTGGAGTATAACTGTATTCGATTGCAGGCGCCTGCAGACCTACCAGCCTAGCATGTTGGTCTTTCTCAAGAAGAATACAATGATTTACGAAACAAAAAAGGGTGTTAAACGGACTGGAGTCGACAATCACGTGAGTAGGCAAACGACAAGGTCAAGGAAAAATGCGGTGTGAAGAATTATGGTGGTTGTTTGGATTTGTACTACTGATATTACTATGTAAAACTATGTTGTCGGTTTTTGTATTTGGATTTGTACTACTGGTATTACTATGTAAAACTATGTTGTCGATTTTTGTATTTGAATTCGTATTACTGGTTTTATTAGGTAAAGCTATGTTGTCCGTTTTGTATTTGAATTCGTATTACTGGTTTTATGGAGGGAAACCCAAAAAAATGGAGGGAAATGATGGAGGGAAATTGAGTATAGTAGTCACACGTGCGCCGTCTTTTAGTCACATGTGCGCCAAAAAATTTACACATAGTTTTACAGAATATAGTAGTTATACGAAAGTTCTCAATAGTTTTACTTTGGGTGTTTTCAATTTTAATTAGTATTACCTATCCTTAAAATTTATTTTTTTTGTTTTACAGTTGATTAAAGTAGATAAACATATAATTCTGAGTGTTTTATGCATTAATATGTTTTTAAACTAGATTAAGTTGGCTATTATTTACAAAATGACATTAAAAGTATAAGGACTATTGTGTAGATTATTTCATAACAACCCAATATGATATACTTTGTCAATTTCCCACTTAATACATGTTGTAATATTTAGTTATGAAGTTTACGACGCCAATAAGCCTGTTGAGTAATTTTGGTTTAGGTTTTGTAAAATCAAAATTTTTTTTTTCCATTTTCAACTTTAATCAATAATACCAGTTTGACCAGTTATACGTTCTTTGCTTAGTAATACCAATTTGACCAGTTCGACCAGATACATGTTTTACAATACAAATTAGTACTACCAGTTTGACCAGTTCGACAGATATATGTTTTACAATACATTGGTATTAAGGAGTACTTCCTTGCATTATTAAAAACATTTTTCAAAGATTTCACACAGTTGCTTGTGTCTATGTTGTATATTTCTCTCGGAAACTGATATGCTCAAATTAATACCCTAAACAGTACTAAAGCAGTTGCTGCAGTATATCAGGGGTCGAACACAAGGACTCAGAGAAATCACACAATAGATTATATAGTATCGAATTAAGCTAAGCAAATCAGATGTAATTGAAAGCAGTGCAGAAATTAAAAGAGTTGTAATTCAATTGGAGAAAGATAGGCTCATGGTATTTCTCAGGAAATCAATGAATGCAGATAAACTAACTAGCAGGATTCAGATTTAGCGCAGTTCTTGAACTCAAATCACTAAGGTATAATTAACCAACTGTCGTTGCGAGAATTATCTAAATCTAAATCCTATGAATTCCAAATCTCTTTGCGAATCCTAAAGTCTAAATCAGCTTTAATAACATGTTTGATATGTTCACAAATCAATTAAACCAAAT
>PKML01058485.1:319024-343727 GCA_002933935.1 Eutrema yunnanense | reverse complement strand
TGGTATCACGGGAAATTTTCCTAACCTCGCTTTCAACCTTTGTGTGATCATTCCCTCTTAAGTAGAATAATGGGATCGCTGGAAATTTTCCTAGCCCTCTACTCAGAAGAAAATCATTTCAATCTTTTATGCTCTTATTCATCAACTTATAACAGGGGATAGAGATACTATTACTCTAAACACATGGGTTCCTTTATCAGATATGAATGATGAATCAAGCTCTAAAAACTCTAACCACATTGATGAAGTGCAGAAATTTGGCTCGGGTTTCAGAAAAACTCTGCTGGAGACATGGATGTTTTCTAGTCAACTGGTCAGTCCTTGGATTTTTCATTAGTCGATCTAGAACTGATCCTGCAACACTGGTCACTCAAAAACAAAATCAAAACAACAATTCAAGCACAAGATCATCATCTCCAACAAGTTTTGACTCAATAAAACAACGAATGACTCAATAAAACAACTGACTCTAAGAAAAACAAACACAATGTCAGCAGACACCTCCCTCAGACTTGAACAACACTGTCCCCAGTGTTATCTAGCCTAGATTCAGTAAAAGAAACAAAACAACAGAATAAAATTGGGAAAAACAAGAAGTTACCTTGCTGGAACATTGAGTATCGATCGACACACAGTCTGGTATCGATCGATACCAAGCTTAAATCGATATGATGAACCGTCTATTCGCGATTGGTGTCGACTGATACCAATGGGGTATCGATCGACACTAAGGCGATTTCGAGTTATGCTCCTTGTTTATCCTGACACAAACACAAAACGAACGAAAAATAAAAAGAAAAACGACTCAAAAACATACTCACCAGTGGGTTGCCTCCCACCAAGCGCTCGTTTAACGTCATTAGCTTGACTGTAACGCCCTTCAGGCAGGATAAGAATGCGAGCTTGCACCAAAACAGGCTCCACAACTTGACATCGCTATCTTCAGAGTTTTGCTCAACATACTCTCCACAAACTCTTTTCCTTTCTCTTTCAGCTCAGAAGTAAGAAGAACTCTAGCCTTAGAGAATGGTTTCGAGGCTCCTTTGCACTTTACCTTGTACTCTATCGAATTTCCATCACACTTCTGAGGGATTAAAGTGACATGGGAATTTTCGACTCTTCTGCTCTTCACCTTCTTCTTTGTTGCATTAGCCTTCTTGACAACTTCCTTGGGGATGCTGGGCGGTTCAACTGAAATGTCTGTGACAGTAGGCTTGTCAGGAGGTTCTTTAAAAAGATCAACTGCCAATGTATCTCCTGTGACAACTTCAATGCAAGAGACACGTCCGGGAGCTCCTCTAGGAGGAATGACTTCGTAGAACACCTCCTTGTCAATGTTTGAGAACGAAATTCTCTTGCCTGGCGTGTCCATAATCGCACCAACCGTAGCCATGAACTGATTTCCAAGAATCAACTGCGTACGAGGTATTGCACTCATCTCCACAACCTGAAAGTCAGTAGGAACCAGATAATCTCCTACTGTGATCATCAAATCAGGTATTGCACCATACGGGAGTGAGGTTGAACAATTTGGGAATGTGATAAATGTCTTGGGAGGTCGAATATCAGCTCCCAATCTGTCTGCAATCACCCTTGACATGACATTGACGCAGGCTCCTGAGTCAACGAGAGACTCTTTGAATTCAGCTCCAGAGATAGAGCAAGGAACAGAGAATATCCCTGGGTCTTCCCTCTTAGTCAACTGTCTCAGTGGTAGTGAGTTGCGTCTTGCCTCGATAAAGAGTGCCTTAATTTCTTCATCAGTTTCTCTGCAATCTTTGAAGTGACTTAGCAAAGGCCAGCCCTCTAGAGCTTCTTCAAAAGTGAACGAGTGGGGTATCCTTCGTACTCTCTTCTCAAAGCCAAGCAGCTGCTTTGGAGAAATGGGATCTCTGAGGTGTTAGGGAATAGGATTCAGCTTCTTGGGCTTACAAACTATTTCTTCAATCAACTCACGCGTTTTCACAATTTCTGGTTCGATTTGCGATGGGTATTGATCGACACCAGGATGGGTATCGATCGATACTACTGCAGTTGAATCGTCCCTGGCAGGTACATCATCATCAGAAGGACGCTCCACATTCTGCTTATCCAGCAAAGCCTTGCATCTAGCGTTCTCCCATTCCTTCCTTGTCATAATATGAGGCATAGGATAAGGTATCTTGGGTATATACACCCTCTCCTTAAAAATCTCAGGCTTCTTCTCAACCTGCGTCTCAGCATCGACCGACACTGTAGAAGTATCGATCGATACCTGTGATTTTGGATCCTCTCGTGCAAGTGTCTGGACCGGTGTCGATCGATACAGGGGAGTATCGATCGATGCCCTGGCAATTTCTGAATCCTCATCGAAATTTTCTGCACTTGAGCTGATTGCATTTACGTGTGCATTGTGTGAATGAACCGACTTTCCAATGGCATTTGCTGCAGTCTGAGCTACTTGCGTTTCCAGCATCCTGTGATTGAGGCTGACAGCTTCAATCTTCCCATTCAGATGGTCAATCTTCCCATTGAGATCAGTGTACAGATGGTCAATTTTCCCATTGAAATCTACTTGCAGTTTTTGTTGTCCCTGAAGAATCTGCTCAAGCATGGATTCCATCTTATTCTCTGTTGACTTTGGAGGGATGGGCTGGTACGAAGAGTTCCCGTAATTGCGAGTGTTGTTGTTGAAGTTTCGGTTGTTGTTGTACCCAAATTGCTGACCCTGAAATCCAGAACCACTAACATAGTTAACATCTTCCACTTCATCCTCAGCAGCAAAGTGGACTGCTTTCTGATTCTTCCCGATCAGGAAATCCATCTTGGCTTGAACTTCAGCAATCTGCGATGCATCAATTCCTCCAGCCTGCTTCTTCTGCTCGGAATCAGCATTATTGGTGCTATTACTAGACGCCAAGTTCTCAATTAGCACAATCGCATCATCTGGATACCTGGTGTTGAAGTTCCCATTACTCGCAGTGTCCAGAGCCATCTGGTACCTCCAATCGATCCCTCTGTAGAAAGTACCCATCAGCTGAACCTGATTGAACCCATGGTGCGGACAATCCCTCTGATATGAGTTGAAACGAATCCAAGCTGCTTTGAGTGCCTCGATTGGACCTTGAGAAAACTGAGAAATTTTGTTCCTGAGCTCTTCGGATCTCGCATCATCATAGAAATTGCAAAGGAATGCATTCTTCGTCTCATCCCATGTAGTTAGCGAATCAGGAGCTAACTGCTTCAGCCAATAAGCAGCATCCCCACTAAGAGAGTATGGGAAAAGTTTGCAGAATAGGAACTCGTTGGGCACTCCATTGTACTTCATCCCAGTGACCAAATCCTCGAACCTCTCGATATGATCCATGGGATGTTCATGAGATAAACCATGGAAAAGACTCTGACTCACGAGAGCATAGTATGCATGCTTCAGCTCGAAGTCATTCCTCTGAAAAGTTGGGATGCGAATCACAGATCGATTGGCATATAACTGATCAGGTCTGTTGTGCTCGCCAAGTGTCCTAACTCGATCACCTGCAGCATTCCCAACGTTGGCGCGCCCAGTTGGCGCGACAATCTCAATAACAGCAGCAGGGACAACGACGTTTTCAGCCTCATCAAGTCGTTGCCCTCTCTCATTGCACACTTGACCCTCTTGGTCTCTCAAGACTCCAGCTTCATCAGCTCTTAAAACCACTGGGTTGTTCATCCCTGATGTTTGCTTTGTCTTTCTGTTTGCGCGTTCCAAAAGTGCTAGCTGATCCAAAGACAATTCAACTAGCTGAGTGCTCTTGTTTCTTCTGGTTTCACGATTAGGCATGCACCTGAAACACAAAGATCAAGAACGTAAGTAACCAAAGACACGATGAGTATCGATCGGTACCAAGTGGTGTAGATCGATATCAATAAAATAAAACGACGAGCATCGACCGATACTAGGTAGTATCGATCGATACCGACGGACTTAGTCGAAATTCGACAGCTAAAATCTAAAGGCGAAATTGAGTCCCCGGCAACGGCGCCAAATTTGATATGCTCAAATTAATACCCTAAACAGTACTAAAGCAGTTGCTGCAGTATATCAGGGGTCGAACACAAGGACTCAGAGAAATCACACAATAGATTATATAGTATCGAATTAAGCTAAGCAAATCAGATGTAATTGAAAGCAGTGCAGAAATTAAAAGAGTTGTAATTCAATTGGAGAAAGATAGGCTCATGGTATTTCTCAGGAAATCAATGAATGCAGATAAACTAACTAGCAGGATTCAGATTTAGCGCAGTTCTTGAACTCAAATCACTAAGGTATAATTAACCAACTGTCGTTTCGAGAATTATCTAAATCTAAATCCTAGGAATTCCAAATCTTTTTGCGAATCCTAAAGTCTAAATCAGCTTTAATATCAGGTTTGATATGTTCACAAATCAATTAAACCAAATCTCTTTGCGAATAATCAATTTGCTCACTTAAGGTTGTAATTAATCGCACTGTCGTGCCTAATCAATTATCCTAAGATCTAAGTTCCAGATTCGTCAACCTAGAATTAGCTTTGAACACAACCTAAGCGAAGAACTAATTCAGATGATGAATCCTAATAAACTAATCAACCTAGCATTCAGAGAAAACCCTTATGAGAACCCTGAACCTAAAGTGGATCTACTCAGACATGGAGAATGAAACAATCAACATGTTTGAATAAATCATCAAAATAAAACAGAAAGAGTAACAAGAGGGTTCAAAATCTTCTCTCGGACGAAGGGAGTGTCAGATTTGTCTTCCTCACAAAACCAAAGTAAAATAAAGCATAGCCTAAACAGGTGGTTGTAAAATCCCTATAAATAATCTAAATCACGTTTGGGGCTTCTTGTAAATATTAAAGACTTCTGGACCAAGTTGTAATTCTTCAACTCTTCATTAAAGTCGCGGGTCGTGTCTGCTTCGATGAGTGTCGATCGATACCAGGGGGAATCGGTCAATGCTTGACGTGAAATCGGGTACTCAGCAACACGAACTTCAGCCTTACTCCAAAATGCTCCAGAAAACTCCAATATCTTCAATTATGCTCCAAACGTGCTAAGACCTGTAAAAGACTCTAAAATACTACGAAATAGCAGAAAGACTCTATAAAACGGACTTATATCATGGCTTAAAAGGGGTAAAAACCATGATATATCAGAAACCAACACCTTGCCTATTTTTCTTTATCAATGGACGTTAGATAAACACACAGATTCTCATCATCAGAAATAGTAAATTGTACTACACATCCCTCCAGCATTGGAATGTAACTCAATTGCAATTTAAAATTACTTTCATCTAAAGCAAGTTTCTTGTATATCCTAACTTCTATCATCGACAAAGTTATCTCCTCCCACTAATGTCTTCAACATTAAACTATACATGTGACATTGGCCTTTAAAATGTATGCTGACGTTGTTGCTCATTGTATACTGCCAAAACAATACAAAAAAACTCAATCAGTAATACTAGTTTTACTAGTTATACTACGTTTATCAGTAATACCAGTTTTACTAGTTATACTACATTTATCAGTAATACCAGTTTTACCCAGTTTTCCTCTATCAAGAACTCAAAATGGATGGTTTCGGATTCTAATCTACTTACGATTCAACCACATTAATCCATTTCATACCAATTTAAAGTCATAATCGACCCAGAAACCATGGTAAAATACCCAATGCGCATACCATATAAAATCCAATTCAATCTCTCAAATCCAAAATCCAAATCATCTACTTGAAGAACAAACCTCGATGCAGCTACAGATAGGCAAAAAAACGGCGGCGATGGAGAGCTCGGCGGCGGAGGAAACGTCGGCGAGAGGGCTCACTCCGGCGGCGATGGAGATTGAGCTCGATGGAGGAGTCACGTCGCGGCGAGAGGGAGCTGTGGTTTTTTTCGAATTTTTTTAAAAAAAAAATTAAAGCAAGGACATTTTAGTCAGATCACATTTCATTAATGAATGTAGGGGTATGGAGATTAAAGAGGGATATAGGAGATTGTTAAATATGTTTTAGGGAGTTTTGAGAACATGTCTCTTTTGGATTCAAGCAAAAAAAACTGTTTTTTTTTTTGCGAACTCACTAATCCTATTTCTCACGTTTTAAGTAAAAAAAATAAAATTATACCTAGTAGATACCATTCCTTCTAATAATTAGAGTCAACTAGGTACTAAACCAAAATTGGGTATGAAATTGGTAAAGTAACCAAACGATTGCGTAAAAGTATACCAACTGTTTTAATGATATCATCAATGACCAAAATAGCCTCAGTAATTATCGCCACGTTGGCTGTGTTTTATTGTAATAGGGCAAGCAATGATGATGTTAGGATAGCTTAGGTTTTCATAGGGTAAGATAATATATTGGATGGTGATGGTGATGGTCGTGTTGTTTGGTTAACAAATCTATTAGCTGCTCTTAATATCTAGGGTTCCTAAACATTAATAAGTTGCTCTGTCTGTTAACAAATCTATTATCTGACTCTACTCTTGTTTGTTTGCCCACTGTGACGAGTTAGTCACAGAAATGGGGCGAGTTATTAGGTTTTTACGAGGTGTATGGAACAAATCAGAGAACGGTGAATGAGATTTCAATCCGGAAACGACCGAGATGAAGGTCGCAAAGCATCTTCAAGGGGTGCCACCTTAGTTATATGGTGTCGAAGGCCGCAAGAGCTTATCACCTGTCCGAGTTTTATGAGCTATTCGACGAGATCCGAGAAATGGATGTAGCTTGTGCGGATTACTTGACGGAGATTGGCTATGAACATTGGGCCATGTCTCATTTTCCAGGATTACGTTACAATCTCATGACGAACAACATAGCAGAGTCGCTGAACAACGCCTTAGCCGCCGCATGTGGTTATCCGATTGTCCCTTTAATTGAGTACATCCGAGAAACTCTTATGGGTTGGTTTACCTCTCGACGTGCAGCTCCTGAAGCTAATGTTAGCACACTAACTCCGAAGGTAGAGGAGATTTTGGCAAAGAACTTTGAGCTTTCTACAGGGTTTGCTTTCGCAAGATAAATGAGGATGAATTTGAGATCCGCAACAAAGAAGGAGTTCCTTTCCTTGTTAACCGCGAATCCAACACTTGCAGCAGCCAATAATTTTAGATGCTACGCATACCTTGCCCCCATGCAGTGGTGGCTGCGATTCGTACAGAGACGAGGGTTGAATCATTGGTGGATATAGAGTATACAACAACTTTATGGAATAAAGCATATGAATGCAGCATATATCATGTTATTGCGCCTGCTCCCACCGTGACTGTAGGCAATGACTTTTCCTCACTGCACCTGATGTCGGCGAGTACTAGACGCCCACCAGGTCGACCTCGCAAAAGACGTATCCAATCCCGGGGGAATTTTGGGTAATATTGTTTTTACCAAGTTAACATCACTGGGTTAGTCCATAAAAATGTTTACACACACTAATTAATGGTTGGTTATACTTCAGGGTGGTGGGCCGAGACGTTTTACAGTGTGTGGGCGGTGCGGTGGCTTCGGTCACAACTGCGCCATATGCAAGATGCCTATCTAAGATGCGTAGATATTAGGGGGGGGGGTGCAACCAGATGAAGGCGTAAGAGATGGTTTTTATATGCTTGCGTTAGCCGTGCTTGGGTCGGCTAGATTTTTCAACCCATGGTGTTTTATATTAGCTATGTAAAATCCCAAAAGAACTTCTATAACTTACTTGTTGTAAAATAGTTTTGGAGTTAATAAGCTTGCCCCTCCTGTACAACTTTATATAAATGAATCTACTAATTATGTCAATAGTCCAGTTTTACTAATGTCCCCAATCTTTCTGGTATCAAGCTAATGTATTTGTTAACGGTGTAAATAATATGGTAACCGTCTACCAATATATTTAGTTTAGATATGGGAAGATGTGTTTTTCTCTACAAGCAGGTTAATGTAAGTGTTAGCGGATGGAATGGCATGATTACCGTCTACCAATTGTTTTAGATCTTTTATGAGAAAAAGTGTATTCCGATGTAAAACAAGTGAATGTATGTATTAGCGGATGTAATGACATTATTACCGTCTACCAATATATTTAATCATGGTATGAGAAAGGTGGTTTTCGATTTAGAACCGAACGTATGTGTTAACGGTAGAAATGCCATGATTAGTGTCTACCTAATATATTTAGATTTATAGAAAATGAGGATGTTGGTTTTCAACCATAGATAGTCCACTGCAATCAACTCCTAAAATCCGTTAAAAGTTAAAGAGTGACAGACTCTCATCTTACCGAATAAAAAAAATCACACGTTCGAGTAAAACTTTTTATAAATGAATATACTAATTCTGTCAATAGTCCGGTTGATCTGATGTCCCCAATCTTTTCTGTATCAAGCTAATGTATTAGTTAACGGCGTAAATTATATGGTTGCCGCCTACCTACGTATTTAGTCTAGGAATGGGAAAATGTGTTTTTTTCCTTCAAACAGGTTAATGTATTTGTTAGCGGATGTAATGACATGATTACCCTCTACCGAATTGTTTAGTCCTTGTTTGCGAAAAAGTGTATTCCGATATACAACAAATTAATGTATGTAATGACATGATTACCGTATACCAATTTGTTTAGTCCAGATAGTCCACTGCAATATATGTTTAGCAAACCGACAACTCTTAAAATCCGTTAAAAGTTTTCGAGTTACACTCTAATCTTACCGAATAAAAAAACAACACAAGTTCAAGTTCAGTTGGTGGGAGGAAAATAAAATCATAAAGTGGGGAAGTACATCCTAGATAGTCTCATCAAACTTCTTGAAGAATTTCACTACCAGTATTTGACTTTCCTTGGCCACTTCTTCAGGAGTTAGGCTTTTGCATCGGTCCCATCCTCCAATTGAATGGAACATAATCAGAAGGGCAGTTGTAACACCAGAGTCCAGATGAATTGGGTTGTGTGGGATCCCCTTTGTCATGTGAATTACAAACGGCTTAGCATCAGTTAACCATTTGTTACTTTGGACCTGCTTCAAAGCATAGGGAAGCATCTGGGCAATCGGCGTTAGCTCATTCTTCATCATCCCATCAGTTCGCAGTGAGATGTTGTAATCCATTACATGCAGTGCACCGCCTCTAGTGTCGACAAAGATGCTGACTCAATGCTCCTTGTCGATATTGAATGGGAAGTACAGCCGCTCAGTTGCAGGTTGTTAAGGAATTTGATGATCCAAATATTCCATGATTGCATCTCCAAATATGAACTTCTGTCTCTCTTTGGATGCATGTTTGGAGAATTTATTCCAGTTCTTCATTAGTGCGGCAGGAAATTTAGTTTCCAAGAACTTTGTTTTGTTATGGACTGGATCAGAAAATTGCCTGCTAAATACGGCACATGCGTATAACACGAGAGCATCCATCATCTGCGTTTCATCATTAGACAAGTGGCATCATAATCCAAATTAGTAGGCCAAGGGTAATAATTTTATATGTAGTTAACAATATCCTTAGAAAGTTAATTGTTATCTTATATGTATATTAACGTTACCATATCAAACTCCAAAATATGTTATCGATCTACAAATAAGGGAGGTTTACTAACAATAACAACTATAGTATATTTATGATTTTTGGTTATGCAATAATGTAAGTTTACCTTAGGTTTCATAAGTTTGGTCCTATCAGCGATTTCTAGGATTTCCTTGATGTTGAAGGAGGAACCATTTCCAAGACTAATAATATTGTTGCATACGGCAACAAAAAGTGTTAACATTGTCTATATTATGTTGTACATATAATACTACATTACATACATTGGGGATTTTAACATTGCATGTAACCGTGCAAACTTCTGCAGAAAGCTATGATGTTGTTCAGGAGGACATACGAAAGGGTGCATCCCAAGAGTACAGCTTATCCACTTTGGGTCAACCTGGAAGTCGTTGTAAATAGTACTCTGGATTCTTGGCCTTTTGCCTTTGTGTAACCCACCATCGCCTTCTACTGTCTCTTCAACGTGGTCTTCCCCATCGGCTGCATGGTTCCCTTCGTCTCCATCACTTTCCTCCTGGAATGACCATGACTGAAAGCTTATCTTTTCTTGACGACAAAGAAAATGCAAAATATTTCATTAAAATATACGGTGAGGGAATACCTGGACATTCTCTCCAATTTCTCCACCACCCATTTGTCTGAGTTGCTCCTCAATCACCTTAGTATGTAATAATGCAATAGTACACATCACTGAACATACCATCACCGTTAACTAGATTGGAGCCGTAATCGCTAAATGCTAACTTTAAAGGTTGGTTAGCTATCATTATCATTAGCAGTGTCCTCTTTATGTTAATTTATGTATTATGTTTTTGTGATAATAACAAGTTTAGCTAGTCCAATACTATCTTTGTGCATGTTTTACACTTACTTGGTTGGCTTGCGGTATGTCGTTGCTCTCACCAACCTCTGATAAGGCAACATTATCAAGACGGTTTACCATTCCAATGGCATTTTTAATGGCTCCATTCGCATCACAATTTACAGTCTGGTGTATGAGACTTTCACTCCTTGATCCTGCTGGATCGGTTGGACTTTTGTTATTGTTGCTGATTCCGGCAGTGGATTTGTCCTTTGCTCCGCCATATTTCTGCACATCCGACCCATATTTGTCTAAGAATGTTGCATATCAATTCCTCATGCAACACTTTGAATTTTAGGTCGAATGATGCCATCAGGATTTATCCTAAACCAGCAATATCCTTCTCCGCCACGTTGATTTTGTCAACTCACGCAGTTATCTTCTCCTGAATGCAGGATAGCTCCGCTTTCACCTTCTCCGCGACAATCCCCGATATCTGTAATGGGCAGGCTGTGGTTCCTGCAACTTCTCTTTCTCTAGATTTTTGCAACTTCTCTTTCTCTTTCCGGTCTCTAATCTCCTTCTTCTCCAACCTCATTTTATCTAACTCAGCTTTTGTCAACCCCCCCCCCCTTTGAACATATCTTTTTTGAAATGGAAGCCCTGACCAATAAGTCTGACCATGTGGTCAACCTTCGGGTCCTCCTCATCATCTGACCAGCCGAGGTCCATCTCGTCAAGGGAAACTTCGGCATCATCATGGATAATACGTGACAATGGAAACCTGTGGAACATAGTAATGTTATACTGTAAGCCATATAATCTCAAGTGATCACAGTTAACTTCATTGTTATCGGTACAACAGTAGTTAGCTGTGCAACATAAAAAGTAAACGACTGATAAGGTTAGTTGGTAATACATTACCTCACACTCGTCATCGACCTCCCTAGCGTGACCTGGGTTAAGCCCGAGTTTGGGGGCCACTAAACGGGGTGTTGACTTCGATGATGCTTTATCAGCCTCGAGGGGATTGCTAGGATCAGTCATCACATCTTCAATTATGCGTAAGTCGACAGCCTCATATGTGTCAATCTCTTCATCTTCTACACCTTCCGATTCCGACGAAGATGAAAATCGTTTACTTGTACGACCTCAGTTAATGTTGGGACAACTTCAACCAATACAAGTTGTATAGCATGAAAGAACCCTTTAACGACTACTGTACTTTGGGCAAGAGAAAATTCGTCCTTACCCTTTATACTAGACATTAGCATTTCGAACCCGAATCTGCCCCAAGGATATGCGAAAAAATCGTCGATCTCCCTGATTAACTCCACATGTTCAGCCATAATTTTAGAACGATGGTTGGTGGGACAAAGAACATCATCGGTGATAGCGAGGCATGCGTACTTGAGCCTTGTAATATTGTCGACCACGGTCCTCTTTTTCAACCTCTTGGTGGCAAGATCGACGCTACATGCCTTGAGATTGCCAAACAAATCGGGCCAGTAGGGTTTTTCTTTGACCGGGTTTCTCTTCTTCTTCTTCGACTTCTTAGAGAACTTACCGCATGGCAAACCAGTGACTATGGCGAATTCTCGAAGAGAAACCCTAACTTGTCTGCCATAGAGCAAGATCCAAATTTTGTGTTTTTTGGTTACCTTTAGCAATCGAGTGGTGTTATATTGACCAAAACTCTCAAAGAATATCGGCTTCTCCGCAGTGGCGATTAGTTTCCCGAGAGGTGATTTCCGGAGGAAATATTTCTCGTCTTCATCTAGCGCGGCGAGGATGTTGTTGATGGTTTTGGTTTTGTGATACGAGTTCACTCTTTCACCAGCCGGTTCTTCTCCGGTGGCAAAAATTCTATCCGGTTGATCCGGCGTCGTCATTTGTTGGAGACTAAAGTTAGAATTAGTCTGTGAAATGCGATTAGAAAGAGAAAAAAATGAATTGGGTTGGATTCTCACCGATTCGATGGAAGACTTTGAAGATATTTTCCTCTCGATTCGAAAAAGCAAGTAGATTATGAGAATGGTGTTGATCGTAAAGTTTTATCTCCTAAAGAAAAAAGTAAAAGGTCACTTTATGTTTGGATAACCGAAACGGTGAGTTCAAAAAGGTGTCTCTCGTTTGGCAGTAGTTTCTAGGTTTATTGATGATAGTATCAGCCTACGCTAACACAATATCTACTTAGCTTACCTAGAGTAGTAGGGATGGTTTGGTATTAAAATTTTTGAAATAGTGTGTGAAACAGTGTTTGGTCATATAGCTAATTACGATATGTTTCTTAGTCATCCAGTGTAATTTCTCTAATAATTAATAAGTGTTATAAACTATAACATAATATATAAGGTGATATGTGTTTTATATGTATGTGTGTATACATATATTATGTGTAATTGTGTATAGAAGAGGGTGAGGGTGAGGGTGAGGGTGAGGGTGAGGGTGAGGGTGAGGGTGAGGGTGAGGGTGAGGGTGAGGGTGAGGGTAATAATTAATAAGTGTTATAAACTATATCATAACATATAAGGTGAGATGTGTTTTATATGTATGTGTATACATATATTATGTGTAATTGTGTATAGAAGAGGATGAGGGTGAGGGTGACACAATATCTACTTAGCTTACCTAGAGTAGTAGGGTTGGTTTGGTATTAATTTTTTTTGAAATAATGTGTGAAACAGTGTTTGGTCATATAGCTAATTACGATATGTTTCTTAGTCATCCAGTGTAATTTCTCTAATAATTAATAAGTGTTATAAACTATAATATAATATATAAGGTGAGATGTGTTTTATATGTATGTGTGTATACATATATTATGTGTAATTGTGTATAGAAGAGGGTGAGGGTGAGGGTAATAATTAATAAGTGTTATAAACTATAACATAACATATAAGGTGAGATGTGTTTTATATGTATGTGTATACATATATTATGTGTAATTGTGTATAGAAGAGGATGAGGGTGAGGGTGAGGGTGAGAGAAGGGTGCGAGGGAGAGAGAGAATTATCTCTTATACCATAAAATTTGTTACAAGGGACCATATAGCAGTCTGCCAATTTACTTAGAAGAGAAGTAAATAATAAAATATAATTTGATGGATAAGCATCCATTTTTTAACATTCCCTCTTGACTATCCATCATTATTAATGTATTACGTACTGTCTCGTTAAAAAAATTATCATGGAAAACCCCAATGGGATAAAAACCACGACAAAATAAAAAAGTACAGTTACGCAATCTCCCCCTGAAAAAATGAGTCTTGTTCTCTTTATAGATCTTGAAGATAATTCGTCTCGATCATTTTCTTTGCTTCTCTTGATCTCATCAATGTAATATGCACTCTTCATTTGGGATAATAAAATTCCTTTTTTAGATGTCTATCGTTTTGCGTATTCTTTGTTGCCTCGTTAAAAACTTTGTTATGGAAACACCTAGTGAGATAAAAACCATAGCAAGGAAAAAAGAGTGCAACCATGCACATCATCCCACTTCTCCCCTGGAAGCATCATCTTCAGGAGATGCATTCCAATAATATATTCCATCTTTTTGGGAATCTTTATAAGTATAGCCTCTATTTAAAACAATAGTTATCATCATGGTCATGATCAAGATCATGATAGGATGCATAAAATGGTCAATGATGCATTTCATGAAACAAATATTGATAATAGTGTTGAGGAACCCAATGTAGATGCGAAGCGGTTTTATGATATGTTAGCCGCTGCAAATCAGCCACTCTACGATGGATGTAGAGAAGGTCAGTCTAAATTGTCGTTAGCAACTAAGATGATGACAATTAAAACTGATCATAACTTAGCTGAGGTTTGCATGGATGATTGGGCTGATCTTATTAAAGAGTATTTGCCAGATGATATTTTGGTTGCCGAAACATACTATGAGATACATAAGTTGGTGTTTAGTCTTGGGTTGCCTTCTGAGATGATAGATGTATGTGTTGACAATTGTATGCTGTTTTGGAAAGATGATGATAAGCTGCAGGAGTGTCGATTTTGCCAATATTAAGTTCATTTGGGTAAAAAAAGTAGTAACCTTCTTCTTCGATGGGTAAAAACAGTAGGATTCAACATAGGGAGCATATTTGGTCTTAACCTCAGATGATGTAGAGATGCAAGAGTTCTATAGAGCAATATGAGAGAGGTCACTTTCCCAATACTTTGTTCACACTCCATAGTCCACGATACTTTGTCCATGCTAACTAGTCCACATTATTTTGTTAACACAAATTGTCCACCATACGTTGTCCACGAATGATTGATTCATCAAGTTGACAACGTTATCCATGAACTGCATTCACATCAACACCATAACATAGAGATCAATTGTTAAATAACATCCAAAGATGATAGAAAACATCAATTGTAATATTTAATTCTTACAAACAAAAAAATCAAGATTAATTGATGCCTAATACTTTTTCCAAGCTAACTAGTGCACATATAGTTTACCTACGATAATAGCAAATGCTCTTATCCACGTTATGATATCCAACCTAACTTGTTCACATTACTTTATCCACATTCTGACTGTCCACAAGTAATAACAATAACACAACCTTAATAATTTGACATGCTAAATAAATTCAGTCTCAGAATCAAGATCTAACATGTAATAGAGAGATTAAAGAGTCATGAAACCGAAACAACAACAAATTACAATTTATTCAACAAAACATAAGTCGAGATTCTTTTTTAAAATGTCAAATTTTGAAAGTAGGCAAATTTACCGTTTTTCTATAGTGGCTCATGTATCAGCTTGTTCACCGTTTTGCGGCTTCAAGACGGAGGAGTTTGGCGACGTTTGTATTCTTCTGGTCGACAAAACTCACTCCTCGGAGTCAATTTCTATAAACCGAACATATTCTCATCCATCACATATTCTTACATTTAATAGTTCCCAAATTTCAGATAAAAATAGCAATTGAGCTAAGGCACCATGCGTCAAGTGAAAAATATCAAAGGAGTATAACGATTTTGTCATAGATCAAACAAATCGAACCATATCCGTTAATGAGATTCGATCGTAAAATTGTGAAGAAGATCGGAGGTGGGATGGAATGGTGATGAGATGAAATATAAGGGATGAAATTGAGGATTTAGAGAGTTTGGTTGTGGGGGTAGTTTGGTTTTTTACACTTGTGAAAGTGTCTAAAGAGTTGAAAGTATCTCGGACAACTCGTTTGGGCGGCGGTGGTGCCCCATGCACCCTCCTTAAAGAAGCATCCAAGTTCATCAGACGTTCCTGCAGCGTCTGGTCAGGGTAGCATGTGGTGTATGCGTGTTGACGCGGCGGGTGTCTTTCCGCCCGTCCTTGGTGGTGTCCGACATGGGTTGAGTTTGCTTCGTCTAGAGCTCCATTTTTGAGTTTCCTGGTCACACCAAAAAAAAGGCCAGTTCGTGTGAGTCTTTTCCATCTCGAATACCGGCTATCGGATTCGGTTCAAATCTCGGGGCTGTGGCGGTATACGTTTCTGCAGGGGGGATGTGCACATGGCTGGGAAATTTGGGTATGAGCTCGCCCTTGGTTGCGGTAGTTGCACATAAGGCGACCCTCTGCCTATTCTCGAGCATTTCCAAATGTTGCAACATGCATGCAAGTTCTTCATGGAATATGGCGGCTTCCTCCAGCAGCCTTATCATCTCCACGTGGGCCGGCAATGGCGGCGGCAACGCGGATTCGACCATGTTGGGTATTTTTGCGTGAGCGCCTTGCGTATTTTCGCATGAGCGCTTTTGGTATTTTCTTCATTCGTCTGAGCCATTCTAGTCTTTTTTTTCTTGGTTGCTTGCTTTTGAGAGTTTTCTCACCTCTTTCTAGCGCCAAATTAATTCGGGGTATTTTCGTTTATTTGGGGGCTAATCTCCTGTACCACAAAGTAGGCGAGGTCAGAGGTCAAAAAACACGATGTTAATGTATTTTACGATGATTCTCCGAAGGTCAAGTCATATAAGTATAAGGAAAACCATAACGTTTGGCGTCAGAAACGGGAAAGAATCAGAAAACTTGACGAAAAAATATTTACGGTGACTTTGGATCCTGAGGAAGGATGGATCCGCGAAATATCTGGACATATTTGAGTGAATGTGTTTCAGAAGTTCAAAATGAACGGAATATTCCAGCCACAAGACCGAATATCCCTTGAAATCGAGATGAGACTTCGTCCCGGAAGCCAAAGAAAAGCTATGTGTTTTGAGAGCTAAGTGAGAGTAATAAATATGATCCCCTCTCTCTTGGGAGTAAGGGTTCAATTTATAGAAAATACCTTACTCGGAATCGTATACCGGGTTACGCTGGTTCTCTAGGGTCGGGTCTCGAATCCTTAATCGGGTTGTGTACGGGATATTCAAGTGTGCTTTTTCCTATTCCATTTGTCGTTTATGTTTGATCTCCCAACAAAGTTATCCCGAGGTGCAGACCTACGCAGACTCCGTATTGTCTTTGGCATTTTTTGCGTTGCCACACGTTTTGAATGCCCATCCCTTTAGCTTCCTCATGAGCAGTGATCATATAAGCCAAAATTGGCCAGTTATGGGCTTAGTATAAGAGTCAACTTATTTCAAAGTGTTGATTAAGGGAAAGTTAAACATAATCCCGCGTCTATTGAACTGTCTTTTACATTTTCCGATAACCTTTTAAGGGATATCGGATTATTCTTACCTTCCCGGGTATTGCTACCCGGTTATTTAGGATCTTATCTTCCCAGGTATTGCTGATCGGTTTATGTTGGCGCAGTCGGGGTGTAGACATGTTCTTGTTCAATCACTTATCTCCCTACTACCGCAATCTCCAGGTTACATGGCACGAGTTAGTGGTTTCATGAAAAGGTATTTTACTTCATGACCACTCATCTCCTTACTTCACACTTCCGCTATCCGAGAATGGTTTTGGGAGAAGATGGTGGCTCATAACATGTTCTAACCTCTCCTATAGTTCGATTACCTAGCTTCGTAACCGCACCCTTTTTTAGTGGTGCGCTTTTAGAATAAGTGACCGTCTAGACTATTATAACATATGTCATTTTATGATTCGCATGTCTTTAAGAAAAGTTATTTAGCCCCAACAATTTGCGAATCACTTGCAATATGGGAGTTATAGGATGAAGCAAGACTGTATTGTTGGATGATTTCAATTTGTTTATTGTTTCAACATTTTACCATTTGTTTGTTTTTAAACACTTTACTAACATTTGAAAGATTTTGAAATAAAGATATCAAATTAATTATGAATGAATATATTTTTTATGAAAAAACCAATTGGAATATATTTTGTAATAGTGGATAAAATATAAAATATGTTTGTCTAAAGATTTTAAAATGAACGTGAAAGAAAAAAAAATTGAACATAAAAAAAGTGAATAAAATGGAGAAGAATACTAGTAATAAATATCTCTATCTGGTTTTGGCATAACCAAAATTTTAGTTTTATTGTTGTCAATCGAATATATCAATTTTTAACCAAAAAACAAAAAGAACCGGTCTGAATTAAGTTTAAGAATCAAAATGTTTTAATGGTCAAAAGAGGTTGTTCGCTAATGTAAATATTTTCAATTTAAATATTCTAACACTCAGTAAACATTATTGAAAATTTCATAACCCCTCCGTTTCTTTTTATAAGTAGTTTTAGAGATTTTGTTTTGTTTCACAATATAAGTTGTTTTCATGTTTATATGCAACTTTTACCTGTATCGAATACTGTGTGATCAATAATATTCTGCAGTTTTTTTTATGATTGGCTGGATTATTTTTAATTTATATAATAAATGATATTTTTTTGTAAAATATGAGTTTCTTAATTATCTGTGCTTTTAGCTAAAACTACTTATAAAAATAAACGGAGGGAGTATTAAACAATTTAAATGCTTTTAGAATAAAATAGTTAGGCCTCAATTAAAAATGGTAATAACATAATAATACCTATCAAGTATTCATTATAGAACATGAATTTAGGTAGATAAGGTCATGCTAGTCGCTAAATTGATGTTTTATGAAATTTTTGTAAATATTCGAAGACTAATCGTTTTTACGATATGATTTGTATATTCATAACTCGTTTGAAAATATCTATAACTCTAGACTACCTTCGTAAAAAATCATGAAAGCTTTTAGAATTTTTGTTATAACTTTTAGTATGCAAGTTCAATAAAAACTAACAAAAATGACAGTTGTTTGGAAATAGGAAATCACCAATAAAAAAAAAGGGTATGATTTTAGGCTGTTAGCATAATAAGGGTTGTTTTACCTTTTAAACGGTTTAGAGTCTTATTTCCCATAGATTAGAATAGGGTTATTTAAATGTTTTTAGCAAAATTGAGATATATTTTCTTTAATATTTTCCCTATATTTTCTGATTTCACTAAAACTCTTAAGGAGCTTATTGAAGACTTAAGTTGTTATTGAAGACTTAAGTTGTTAATTTCCAAAAAACCTTAGGGCTTGATTGGAAGGAGTTTTAGAGGCTGCACACAGTCATATTTATTTCTACAGCTAATTTTTTTTTCAATCATGATTTCTACAGATTTTTAAAAGCTAATTTTTTTTCCAATCATGATTTCTACAGATTTTTAAACTTACAGCCCTTTGTATCCTTTTTTGGCTGTAGAGAGCTATATTTCCACAGCTCATATTTCCTGTCTTTCACTTTTTAAAAAGCCACAGCCAAAATCCTACAGCTAAAAAACCTACAGCTAAAAAACTACAACATAAAACCGAAAGCTACAGCTGTTACCAATGAGGCCCTTAATCTCTCTAGTCACAAAGAGCCAAAGACACAACAAGAAAAGCTTTTTATATTTTTTCACTTTAAAGTTAACTCTCCATATAAAACTAATTTTCCAATTCCAAAATCATTGAGTGCAGCTCAGATCCAATCAGATCCCACTAAAATGCCCACCGTCAACATTCTCACCGGCCTCCTCCTTCTCCTCACTCTCTGCTCCGCTCAGTCCCCTCCGGCACCGGAATCAGTCGCCGCCGACGGACCCTCTTCGCCGGCGAACTGTCTAGTGAGTATGCTAAACGTATCGGACTGTCTCTCTTACGTTCAGGTGGGGAGTACTGAGACTAAGCCCGAATCTGCTTGTTGCCCGGAGCTTGCTGGTATGGCTCAAAGCTCGCCGGAGTGCGTCTGTAATCTACTCGGCGGCGGCGCATCGCCGCGTTTTGGAGTCAAGCTTGATAAGCAGAGAGCTCAAGAACTTTCTTCAATCTGCGGTGTAAAAGCTCCATCTCCTAGTTTGTGTTCAGGTACATTTACTCATTCTGTACACGTACTTTTTCTATGTTATACCATCCGATCTAGTTAAACACTCAATCGAACGGCTTAATAGACTCAAGAGATGATGAATTCACTTGTTATTGATGTGGGTGACATAATGACAGTCTTTTACTTGAAGTCTTGAACTCATCTAGTCATTTTTATTCTATTGATATGTATATAACTTTTGTTTGAACATCAACAAGATATATAACCATGATTATTTAACCCTACATTCAATCATTAATTTAGAGCAGATCGCGGAGCAGCTATTCCGTTTTTTTACAAATCGACATATTTCTTATCCATAACTGTTCCGGAGACCGGAGGATATCCGTTAAAATCAAGATATCCGACTAGAAATCCGATCTGTTTGTAAAAGTATTTAAAAACTTAAAAATTATGAACATAATAAGAATAAATTGCAATATTCATCTTAAAACTAATTTGGGTGTGTTTAGGGGATTTTTTGTCTTTTCGGAGGCAAATCTCCTACAAAAGGTAAATATGTGAAGACCCGAAAAACACGATAAAGTGTTGTTTTCCGATGGCTCTCCGACGCCCAAGTCAGAAAACGTATAAAGAGAGACCACAGAGTGGTGAATCGGAGAACGTAAAGAGTGATCGGAAAACAGAATGACCGAATAT
This sequence comes from Eutrema yunnanense, assembly GCA_002933935.1. NCBI lineage: Eukaryota > Viridiplantae > Streptophyta > Magnoliopsida > Brassicales > Brassicaceae > Eutrema > Eutrema yunnanense. The sequence goes on along the minus strand of PKML01058485.1, from coordinate 323,479 downwards.
GCCTATCATGCCCGAAAGAAGGGATGGATCCACAATGGGTTTTGAAAGGCGGGCTCTTTGAGGTAAAAGAAAACAAAAACAAGAGTTTGGGGAGAGAGATCTTCACGGCTCAAGAACGGCCGTGAAGGTAATCGGAGAATGGTCGGAGGTTAGACTGAGAATCTCAGAAAGAAGGAGAGCTAAGTGTTTAGAAGTACAAAGCATACGAGCCTCACAACAATCTACAGGAAAGTATGAGAAAAATGTGTGAAACCCTTTCTCGTTGGAGAATGAGTGGTATTTATAGAGTGTTACCTAACACGGGTTAGTATGTCGGGTCAGATCATGGACCATCGGGTATGTTGGGTTGTCGGGTTGGATCCGTTGAATGGGTCTTGTAACCAAGATGCGTCTGACTTCTTACCTACTTTTTTTGGCAGTTTTCGTTTGCTACTCGACCAAGCTTTGTTGCGTCGTTATCTCTCTCAGTGTACGGCCTTGGAAGCAGCAGATTAGGAGCGATATGGGCGTCTCCCATATTGTTGATTTTCCTATGCTTAGAGTGTTGTCACTTTCGCCTAAGAGGTGTAAATAGAAGGCATTAATTGCACGATCAGTAGGTTGCCAGAAGCATGGGTATGAGTTTGAACATATTTTGATTGTCGATTTGAGGAAAAATACAAATATTAAAATAACTATTTCGCCTAAATGAATTGAGTACCTGGCCTGAATCTCTTGATACCAGAGATCGGGCTGTCATGCCCAGTGTGCGCCTTGCTCCCAGTACCTGTGTGGATTACTTTTTCACGACTTCGACCTCTCAAGATTATTGATCTTCAGACGAGGTAAGAAAAGAATAACCGCTCACTCCTCCTGACCACTTAGCCCCTGGTATACCCATGCCTGACAGTGTGGCCTGGACTGTTAGATACGGAGAGCCCGGAGATAGGTGGCCTTAGTTGGGTCTTTTGATTTCGTAGGTTCCAAGGCCCGGTGCAAAATTCAGGGGTGCTTGCGCCGTAGCAAATCCCATTTTGACTCAGGGGATCGTATTTGCAAAAAGTTATGGACGACACGTGGCAACACGTAATTCGTCTACGTAGGAAAGACCGTATTTATCCCAAACAGTGTGCTTTTTACTTCTCATTTATTTAAAAATAAATAATAATTTTATAATTAAATTGACAAATCCAATTTTCTCTAATTCAAAATAATTGACGTTTTAAGAATTTTTTTTTTTCTCAGATATAATGTTTTCAACATTAAATGCAAATTTATTAAAAAATTTAAATGTTTTATGACCTTTTGTATTCTGTCATTTGTTTATTATTGATAGAATTGTGTTTATGTAGATATTAAATGAAGTTTTATATAGAAAAAAATAAAAACTAAATGTTTTTTAATATGTGAGCGGATAACTTGAGTTTTAAATTTTACTTTTTGTGATTTACTCCACATCTTATACATATTGAAGTTTTAGTATTTGCTTTGCTCCGTAAATTTACGATTATCCGGATTTTCGGACCAATAATTACGGGTCGAAGCATCTTACGGATACTTAACTCTCCGTAAAAGAAAGAAGCTGTAAAGTATTGAATTGGAAATAATAGTTGTCTTTTTGGTTAACAGTTATGGGTTTTCCGACGATCTCTCCAACCGGAAGTGAAGACTCATCGTCTGCAGGTCAGATTTATTACTTTTCATTTGTTATATAAGAAGGCTCCAAAATAAAGATTTAGTGTTCTTCAAATTTCGGTTCATATAACCACAAGAATCGAATTCATAAACTAGTTTTAGAGTTCAAGATAAAGGTTATAAAGAAGTAACATATTTTTCTTTTTTGTCTTAATTAATTGTATGAATCGATTATTATCTCTTAAAAAAAGGATTAACTGGTTAAAGTTTCAGGTTCTGAAGGATCGCAAAAAGATAAGAAAAACGGAAGCATGACCACAAAAGATGCTGGAGTAGCTTTAAACTCCCTTATATTGGCCTTGTTCATGATTTGTTCGTTATTCTGAGCATTCAAATCATAATTATACTATCTTCTCCCTTACATTGCGTCGAAATCTTCAGTTCGAAGCCAATCTCACACAACATCGAGTACACCATGCTTCTTCTTGAGTTACTACTTCCATTACTTATATTACACAGATTTTTCTCATCTATCATCTTTCTCACTTTCTCCACTTCCTCCCACTTTCCATCAACAGCATATATATATGATAGTAACACATATGGTCCTATATCACTTGGTTGCAATCTCATGAGCCGCTTCGCCAAGATTTCTCCAATGTCGGGATTCGAGAGTGTCCAGATAACAGACTGAGTCTCCTTTCTTAGCTCTTCCGAGTCTTTGGTCAAACCTACTCGGCCAAGGAGATTCACCAAGCAGCCATGGTGCTCTAATTTGGGTTCAACGTTATAGATTCGGGTTAATCGATCATAGACCCACCAACCTTCTAGAACCATCCCGGCATTTGCACAGGCAGACAAAACACAAACTAACGTAGCACCGTTTGGGTTGACGTTTCCATGCTTTTCCAAATCTACAAGCATCTCTACTGCTTTCTCTCCATGCCCTTGCATGCCATATCCAATGATCATAGAGTTCCACGACACGATGCTTCTTTCTCTCATCCCATCAAAGACCTCTCTAGCCATATCCATTGCACCACATTTAGCATACATTGTAAGCAAAGCAGTCGAGAGAAGCATATCGGGTTTAATACCGTTGCTTGTTACATATGAATGGATCCTCTTCCCTGTATCGATCCGGCCTAAATTTGCACAAGCCGTCAAGACGCTCATAATAGACGCTTTGTTTGGCTTCAAGCCATCTCCTTTATCCATCAATATCTCGAAAAGCCTAAGACATTCTGTGTAATCCTTGATCCTCACATAGAGAGCCAAGATAGTGTTCCAAGAAACGACATTTCTTCTCGGCATTCTATCGAAAAACTCCCGCGCCATCGTAACATCTCCCACTGCCGCGTAGCCGTCGATCATACAGTTACAAGAAACAGCGTCCGGAGCAGGCATACTTTCAAACAGATACCGCGTTTTCTCCATATCCTGAACTCTCGCGTAACCGCAAAGCATAGAGTTCCAACTGAAAACATCTCTCTCAGGCATTTCATCGAACAACTCTCGCGCAACGTCTACTTGACCATTCTTCACATACCCATTAATCATCAAATTCCAACTAACCAAATCCAACAAGTACCCACCATCGAACACCTTGTGTGCATCTCGTATCCGTCCGCAAACCGAGTACATATGAATCAACGAGTTCCTCACAAACAAATCTAAATCAAACCCTACCTTCGAAACCAAAGCATGAATCTTCTCCCCATCTTTTACAAATCCAATCTCCGTACACACCTTTGCCATTAACGGAAACGTATAATGGTTCGGCAAAACGCATCTCGCCACCATTTTTTCGTAGTAAAACCTCAACGCAACCAAAGGTTGTTTCAAGTTGACGAAACACCTCAAAATAGTGTTACCCAGAAACGCGTCAGGTTCATCAATGGAATCGAAAACTGAAACAGCTCGTGAAACCGAATCAAAACATACGCAGAGCTTTTTAATCACACGTCCTGATACAAGAGAGTGTTGAAGGAGTCCAGAAACTACAATCTGGGCATAGACTTGATCAAATTCGTTCAAAGATCTTAAAGATTCAAGCTTTTGGAGCATCGGATGATGAATTTCAATAACGGGTCGTCCAGTTTCGTCGAGATGCGTTGTTCGAGGTCGAGGATCATCTGGCCAGAGCCTTGGTGATGGTTTTGAGAGATTTTTCCTGCATTCAATGAATTTATCAAGAGAAATCGAGCTCCCTCTTCCTCTTGATCTTAATAATCCTAGATTCATACTGATTTGTTCGATCCTCGGTTGTTTGGCGGCAAAACGACCATCAATATAATTTGTAACTAAAACTGTTCTGATTATGCATTCTATATTGGGGAAATGTTGAGATGCCCTTTTCAGTTTACCATTATTCACATATGCCCCCGTTATAAAAATTAATTTAATTTTGATTTATTTTTAAATTCAAACAGCGAGAAAATACTACTCACCCTTAAAAAACTTTGGTAATTACGAACCCAACCAGCTATATCCACGCCCAAATCCGCGATATCCACCCTCACCACTCCAGACCCGCGAAATCAGGTCGAATTTACACCAGACCCGCGATAATCGGGTTGAAATCGCTGAAATCGGGTAATCCCCAAAATTAAAACCTACAATTGTCGAATCCCTAACAACATCTATCCCAAATACTTGTGTCGATTCGAAAGTTCTTCCCTCCTATTTGGTACTAAAACGTACAACTAAGACAGTGGTAGTGATTACTGGAGAATCGAATTCCCGTCTCTAAATCAGGTTCGTCCTTCCTCTTATTCTTCTGTGTTTCGTTCAACTGAGAATTTGGGAATTCGAGTGGTGTGTAGAAACAAAGGAATTCGA
>PKML01058485.1:269424-310001 GCA_002933935.1 Eutrema yunnanense | reverse complement strand
TTTTTTTTTTTTTTTTTTTGGCAACAGCCTTGATACGAACCCTATTCGGTGAACCAAATCGGGGGTATCGAGTTTACATAAGTGAAATCTGATGGGTAGACTCGAGCACCTCGTGCTAACTTGTCTGCCACTGTGTTGCTCGTGCGTGGGATTTGTGTGATAGAGAAATAGGTGAAAGCCTCCTTGCTCCTCTTGAACTCCTCCAACTGTAACGTAAATGCCGGCCACTCCTTCGGTGTAGACACCATCTTCACCAACTCTGAGCAGTCTGTAGCAAATGCTATCTCCGTCTTGTGGTTTGCAATCATGCAATGCATCGCCCAGATAAGCGCTTCCAATTCCACGTGTAGAGGGGACAGGCTTCTTCGAAGATTACGGGATCCCATAATCTTTCCTTCAATTCCTTCGTGGAAGCAAAACCATCCTAAACCAGAAAATTTGTCCCCTTCCTTCCATGACCCGTCAATATAACATGTGAGGCCGTCGTATTCATTTTGTGCATTTATTCCCGTGTTGGGACCCGGTTGTTGATTAGATATGTCTGGTTCACTATTTTGTGCCGCTTCCCAAGTTGCTATTTCTGTTTCCGCAATCCTCAGAATCTCTTGTGGGTTTCTATCCACATTTGAGAACACCTTGTCATTCCTTGCTTTCCAAATGTTCCACACGATCCATGGGAACATTATATTCCTTTCCTCATCTGGAATTCTCCAAAAAAGATGATCGAAATTGGCGAAAACCGATGTCATCGGGAAAACTCCCGGGGCCGATGGAATATGAGAGAGTGCCCATGTTTGTAGTGCTGGTGGACATTCAAACAATACATGGTTAATCGTTTCCCCCTCCACACCACACCTAGCACATTGTGTGTCACAATTTATTCCTCTAGCGCGTAGGAATAATTTTATATCTTCACCATATAATTGATCTTCAATGATAGTAAAAATTGCATATATATGACTATAATGTAAAAGACAAATTTTTAGAATTTTTGTTTTCAAATTTGACATAAATAACATAATTAACATTGTGACATAAGTAACATAGTTAATTAGTAGGGTTCTTCGTCATCTAGTTCTTCATCAGTAGACGAAAAATTACACCGAAATTGATCCGCTTGCAAGGCTGTTTGCAATATCAACATGTATATATAAGTTATACATATGTATATATCGACCGGTATACCAACCCCAAAACGAATAACACGTGTTTTTCATCGGTATATTAGTCGTTAAATTAGCGACTATTAGGCGACTACTGTGCGATCCGCCGAAATAGTCGCATATTATTCGTTAAAATTAGTGACTATTAGGCGACTAATGTGCGATCCGCCGAAATAGTCACTAAATTTGCGACTATTAGGCGACTACTGTGCGATCCGCCAAAATAGTCGCATATTAGTCGCTAAATTAGCGACTACTGTGCGATCCGCCGAAATAGTTGCATATTAGTCGCTAAATTAGCGACTATTATTTTCCGTATGAAATGTAGTCGTAAAATAGCGACTATTTTAGCGGCTATGTTCTTTGGTCGTAAAATAGCGACTCAGTTACGACCAATTTGTAGTAGTCGCCAAATAATCAGAAAATAGTGGCTAATTAGTCGCAACTTTTAGCGACTACTTATTTAGTCACCATTTGTAGTCGCCAAAACGTTGTTTTTTTTGTAGTGCTTATATACTTTCAAACCCCTCACGTTGAGAATCTTCAATTTCCTTTTCAACGATATCTTCAAATCTTTATTTACTTGATTTGAAGATCTTCTGTTTCGATTTAGCTAACTTCTCCGACACCACTTGAATTGCGCACTTGAATTGCGCCACGTCAACTACTCTTCTCGTCTTTCTGTATTACACAGTCGACTCCATTATGAAACCATCTTATTCCTTGGTGCTAATAGAACACACATTTGAAGATGCAGCGTTTGAAGCAGTCGCTGTACCAGGAAATTGTACCAGTTGAAGTAGCTCAGGAAATGATACAGACGAGCAGTTGTGTGACTAATAACGAGGAGCAGGAGTTATGGGTTTGTATGAGGTTAACACATTGAGAGCAATATTTGAGCAAAGGGTTTTTGGTTGTCTTGTAAGAGATCAAAGCTAAGGGGCTAAAGGGTTTATCTATGGGGTTCTTGGATCATGTATAGATCCTTGAACGTGTGAGACTAGTTAGACAAGTCAAGGTGTGTCTTGAGCTTGTTATAGATCGTTTTAGGTGAAACTTGTAAGTGCACTTAAAAGATTGGCTAGTAAAATATCCTTGTAAGGAAAACCCTGTGTTAGATCCTGTTACAGTTTCTGTCTCAGCAGCTCTTACGCTTTCAACATTTGCAAGCTCGGGCATGTCAAACACGTCCATTCCCAATAAGATGTGAAGCAATAGTAAAACTACTTCGCCCCACTAAAATTAACATCGTCATGTTCCATCCGCCGAATGCGAATTGATCCGAATACCGAAAATCCAGTTTACAAAGTACAAACTCTAAAAAAATACTTTCTATAAATACACTTTAATATTAGGGGAAACTCAATTTAATATTGAATTACACACACACAATACCAGAGCTATGATGAGACTCACACCTTGCGTGCGACATCAACTAACGTTCCAACCACTTTCCTTAAGAATCTTTTATCGGGATCCGCCACTCGGTATCACCTTCGACCTCCGCAAACTTCATCTCTCTATAGATTCAGTATTTCTTAACTTAGGCTATCTTGGTCATTAGCGAAATTCTCTCTAAAAGAATGCACAACAACATTTTAGCTTTTATGCATTGTTTAATAATGAATTTGATGTAGTATATTAAAGAAAAAGTTGGTTGCAACTTAATTAAAAAAAAGAAAGTTCTAACAAAAAAAATGATTATATACGAATACATAAACATGCAAAAAAGTGCACACTGAAAAATTATACTGATGGTCCATACAGATACAGCAAAACAAGAAACTTAAAAAACACTTGTGACCTAACGCCTTTTCCACATAGATCTGATATGTCCGTTTCCTGGTTTCTTCATTAGTCAAGATCTTATCGTTTTTTTTTTTTTTTTTATAACTCGGGTAATTCGGGTCAACGGAATCCCATGAGCTCCGAGTCAGGTCGCGAGGACTTTTTTCCCTAGCTGATTCGTGGGTCAACGGACCATGAGCGCCGACTAATCCCGAAGCCACGGGGAGCCATGTGAAAACCCGTGACACCCGCGCGTTTGTGTTGTAGTTGCCAGGGTTCGAACTCAGGTGGATAAACTTTTTAATCTCTTTTCCCCTTCCTTCTTACCACCAGCCCACACCCGCACGGACTGGTGGTAATCGTTTTCTACATTTGGCCAAATATGTTCTCTACTTTAATATATTGAGATGTTTGCCTTTGGTTCATCATTTTTCCTTTACAATTACCCAACATTATTCTTTTAATAATTGGAGTAATTTGGAACCAAAATCCAAACTCTTCATTACCTTTAAAACTCTTCATTATATCAAAATTACAAACTCTTAATTACACAATTCATTAAATTATAATAGCCAACCTTGTTTTTTTATCGTACTTAACGACAAAAGAAATCTTATAATTCATTTATTTACTTTCTGTTAGTCTTAAAAAATTACCATCCAAACTCTGTTCGTATATAATACCTTAATATCTCAGGATAATTTGAAATTTTGAATATGTATAATGTTTATTTTATATCGTAATTTTATGCCAGTAAACTCGCTAGGAATTAGACCGATTAGCCATTGTAAAAAAAGAAGAAGAAGATAGTATTACCTTATAAAATAGTCTATGTATCGTTTCTCTTTGATATAGATATTGCCGACTGTGAAGATGTGAACATAATGAGCAAAGTTGAGTTAAGCATGGGGGACCACAAGAAGAAGAAGCATTTGCATTAAATGGGCTTTTGTCTTCTTGTGATTTCAAAGGCCTTAGGTTTGAGGTGTCTCCTCATATATAACTAAGAGGTAGACATGAGAGAGAGTTAAGGTTGTGAGCAATGTAGCCACACGGTGGAAAGGGAGAGAGAGAGCTTAGTCTTTGTATAAGCTAGATTAAGTGTTTCTTGTGTTACAGAGAGTGACACAGAGAGTGATACAAAGTGAGATCTTGAGTGTGATTCACTTGTATTGTGTCTCCCTTCTAGTGGATTCCGAGCAACAGTCTCGGGGAGATGTAGCGACCCTGTTATGGGCGTGAACTCCTTAAATCGTGTGTGTGCTCCCTTCTCCTTTCTCTTTCTCTGTATACTTTGTTTCTGTAGTAGTCTCTGTATCAGTTCCTGTTACAGTCTCTGTTTTCAACCTCAAACTATTTCAGGTCTTGGTTTGCTGGGGTTTATGCTCTTAAAGGTGACGCCTTTGAGCCTATGAATCCTAACAGAGTGGTATCAGAGCGTTGGTTATGTGTTTCGTGGTTCTCTCAAGCCAAGAATCATGCTTTGACAAGAAGTGAAGTGGAAGAGGTTGTTTGTCATAGAGGCTGTGTTTTGTTGAAGCAGGAACTCGTGGCTTAGGTGGAGATTCTAGGCATGAGTGAAGCTTTGAGGATGACTGAGATTTCAGTAAGGAAAGTCTCAGATCTAGAAGAAGCAAAACCAGAAATAGAGAAAGAAGATCCAGATCTGTAGAGAAAAGGATCTAGAGAAAGAAGGAAAGTGAAGAAAAGGAGGAAAGGTTGGATCTTTGGAAGGCTGGGGCAGTAAGGCTCATTTGCCTTAAGCATCCACGTTCTTTTCTTTGGTAGAGCTTGGTTGTGGGAGACAAGACATGTCTCAGGTGAAGCAACAAAATCAGTAGCTCTTGGGTAGATGGTGCAGAAGAGAGGAAGATGTTGTAAGGCTCTTTCTTGGTAGCATCATTGTGCTTTCTCAGGTTTTGAGGAAGGTTGTGGAGGCATGAGTGTCTCTGGTCAGATTCAAGACCAAGTTGTATCTCTTGGTGAACAGTACGAATCTGAGGGGAAGGAGTTGTAAGACTCATTCTGGTGAAGCAAGAAACATCTCATTCGAAGCATGTCATGCATCAAGAAGGTTTGAGCAATTGCAGGTTTTCTGTTGAAACTGCAGGGTTTCTGATGCAGTTGCTGGTGCAGTCTTCTGATGCAGTTGCAGAGTTACAGTTACAGCTACAGGGTTTCGGGTTTGATTGCAGGGTCTTCTGGTTCAGTTGCTGGGTTTCTGGTGCAGCTACAGGGTGTTCTGGTTATGCTACATGTTTTCTGTCATAGTTGCAGGGTTACTGTTGTAGCTACAGGGTCATCTGATGCAGTTGCAGGTTTACTGGTTCAGCTACAGGTTTTCTGTTCCAGTTACAGAGTTAGTAACAAGGAGCAACAGAAGAAGCAAATGAGAAGCTTTGGTTATGGTGTGTAACTGAGTGTGGAATTGAGATGTGATATTGCGGGTACTACAAGGAGTGATTCAGAACAGAAGTTTGAATCGGATGAGGTGATTTCAAGGTTATAAAATCAGGTTGCCTCTAAGCTCTTCAAGGTATAAGTTCTGCAGCATAGTGAGAAGAATTTCAGATTACTCACAAGTGGAAGTGTTGCAAGCACAAGGGATATTTAGAGATAGAAGCAGGTTGCATATGATCGAAGATGGATGCTCTTGATCATTGCTGAAGAAACCGGTTAAAGGTTGGTGTAAGCTGAAGGTCTTTTACAAGAATCAGCTGGAATTTGATTGTGTAACACACGAGTTCAAGTTGTGTAACTCAAAGTGTGTACATCAGGATCGAAACATCAACTTCAAGACTCAAGTTTGGGACTAATTAAGTCTGATTCCGCTGCGATCACAAGGTATCTTGTGATGCTCTGTATTGAAGTTTCAGGTTGCTTTAGTTCTGCATATTATTGGCATTAAAAGCTTGTTGCAACACAAAGGGGTTTGTACTGGTTTTGCTATGGATTGGTCAAGATTCAATGATGGGTATCATGTTGTTTTTTGGGGGTTAATTCAGTGCGGCAAAGACAGGTTCAGGCTGTGAGATTGTGTTCAAGCTTTGGTGTATATGGCTGTTTGAGTATCAGTAAGGGTATTCTGGATTCAGTCTAAAGGCTATTGCAGGATGGTTTTGAAGCAAGTCAAGTTTTCTGTTTGATAAAAGACAGGAATGGTTCTGAAGACTTCAGTGGCTTTTGGTTGAGTTTTGAAAGGGGTTTCTGATGCAGATTCTGTCTCAGGTTTTGTCTATGTGGGTGGCTACTAGTTCAGTGAAGATGTGATCCTACAGTAGGTGGATCATCATGGAACGTGAAGCTACAAAGCTGTTATTTCAGAGGGAATGTAATGAGGCTTTGTGAAGCTGTTGCAGTCTGAAATGTTATGTGTGATACAGAAGGTTAATCACTCAATCGGTGTGACTTGAGTGTAAGCTGAAAGGTATTTTCAGCTCTTGTTTCAAGAAGTGTAAGCTCTTGACAAGGTGGCAGCAGCAAAGGTTCATGTCTATGCAGATTTGTGTTGAGTACAACACATGGAAAGTCTGTTGGAGTGAATCTAAGAGAACAAGGTGTTCCTGTCTCAGGTGGAGCAATGTTTCACAGGAAATTCTCAGAGAATATTTTGCATTTGGTTCAGATCTTCAAGCATTAAAGAAGAATCTGATGGTCTTAAAGCTAATGACATTAGAGACATCATGCGTCTCTTAATGTTGTTGTGCAACGGGACATACTATGATTTAGTATCGAAAGTCTTCCTAGCTAAGGGAGTTAGGCGGCGTGTTCTGTTTATTTCAGCGGTACAAGATCAGTATGTGTTGTGTTTTGGCTGCAAGAGAATGCAAAGTTTTGGTTTGTGGTTTCTGTGATGGAAGCGTGGTTTGATGGTGTATCAGCATAAGTTGTTGCATTATTATATCATGGTGAATGCTCTAAGTAAAGGAGAGACAGTGTTGCTGAAGCTCAGTATGGTTCTTTGGTGGGTCTTCGGGTACAAGAATCAGTTTGGAGTGGCTGCAAGAAGAAAGAGGTTATGTCATAAGTTCTGACACACATTCTGAAGCAAGATGCCATGGTAATTCATCTGATACATCAGAACGTGTGAGTGGATCAAAGAGACAGTGAAGAGTGCTTTGAATCGGATTGGTGAAGATGAGCTTTCAAAGACAGAGTAACATCCAAATGATTATGGTTCCTGGTGGAGCAGTTTATTCTTGGAGGTTATCTCGGGTGTCTAGCTCAAACTGATCTGAGTATGGTTAGCTCAAAACAGAAGAGTTAACAGGATGCACAACTCGTTGTTTAACATGATTCATGGAAGTTCAGTGTGCAAAGAAGATTAGGAAGCCAAGAACAAGTTCTTATCGACGGGTATTCAGCTGATACAATGTGTAATCTGAAGGTTCAAGGCAGTTTACATGTTTTGGTTTTGAAGCTGGTTGTTGGTAAGGGATCTCAGGAATGACTGCAGGTTTTATAACAGGGTTGCAGGTTTTCTGGATTGAAGTAGTTGCAGGTTTCTGAAAATTCAGAGAAGATACTACAGTGTGAGTTGAGATGAGGTTATTGAAGTGGTTCAGTGGGTCTTCATAAGAAGTTGCTGAATGAGACAAGTGCTGGTACAGGAAAATCTGTATCAGGATTATTCACTTCAAGACGGTTACAAATTGCAATGCTCAGAGCATGATAAGCAAGGGTCATCTCAATACTGAAGTATGCAACTTAAAGAAGTCCTAGAGAGGATGCAAGTGCAGAGAAGCAAGCTGCATTTGGAAGACAACAACTAAGGAGTTTCTAGTTGTTTGTCGCACCATGAGGAGTTTATGTAAGTATCTTCTCAGGGACATGCGCTTGCAGGTCATTCAGTGAAGTTTCTTCAAGTATCTGGTGATGATAGGGAAGAAGAAGGCTTTGGTTTAAGTTTGGAAACTGAATGAAGCAAGGTTCAAGTCGTCTGGTGGAGTCTGCATGTGTAGCAGGCTGCTGGTGCAGCAGGAAGTGCATCAGGTATTCTAGAATTGATGTGTAAAGGCTGTACATGATTGTGTCAGGTATAGCACAAGGTTTTGCTGCTATGAGACATGTTTAAAGGTAATCTCAGGTTATGCAGTGGTTCTTAAGAAGCTGCAGAGATTGTCTACAAGGATGAATCAAAAGGGTTTCAGGTTCTGAAACAAAGGTGGTTCAGGTTTCTGCATTTGATTCAAGTGAATTCAAAGGGTTTTGGTCTCAATGCGCATGAGGAAATCCTAGAAGCTAGCAAGGGAATCAAGGTTTTGCAGAGGGATAATTGTTCATTCAGTCACTGAAACAGGTCTATGGTTTGGACAGAAGCTGTAGAGGACACTGTGTGATTGGAGGAGTCACAAGTGGTGAAGCTTGTGGTGATTTCTGTTGTGTTAACAGGCTGGAGGTATTTCTGATCTTGTTAAATGGAGTTTGCTGAGCGGTTGTATCAGGTATTCAAGTGTTGAATGCATCAGGAAGTGGCACATAAGAGTTGAGCTAAATACAAGACTGTATTGAGCTGGTTTTTTTCACAACTCCAAGTGAACTGTAGATGTGCTGATGGCTCAGGTTCAGCGATGCAAGTAGTTGCAGCTGAAGTGCATTGAACGTGATGTTAAATGCAACAAGGATCAAGCTGGTTTATGGAGTTTAAACGGCTAAGGATCAAGGCTGAGTAAGTATACTCAGGAACNGCGACGATTTTACAACGAAAGTTTTCGTCCCAAATTTGCGACGATTTTACGACGTCTTCAAGAATCGTCGTAAAGTCGTTGGAAAAACGATTTCAATTTGCAACGAAATTAAATCGTCGCAAAAATTCGTTGCAAAATACCTGTTTTCTTGTAGTGCGTGACACCCGCACGTTTGTGTTGTAGTTGTTAGAGTTCGAACTCAGGTGAATAAGCATTTTAATCTCTTTTCCCCTTCCTTCTTACCACCAGCCCACACTCACACGGGCTGGTGGTAATCGTTTTCTACATTTGGCCAAATATGTTCTCTACTTTAATATATTGAGATGTACATGTTTGCCTTTGGTTCATCATTTTTCCTTTACAATTACCCAACATTATTCTTTTAATAATTGGAGTAATTTGGAACCAAAATCCAAACTCTTCATTACCTTTAAAACTCNTCTTGAGTGTGATTCACTTGTATTGTGTCTCCCTTCTAGTGGATTCCGAGCAACAGTCTCGGGGAGATGTAGCGACCCTGTTATGGGCGTGAACTCCTTAAATCGTGTGTGTGCTCCCTTCTCCTTTCTCTTTCTCTGTATACTTTGTTTCTGTAGTAGTCTCTGTATCAGTTCCTGTTACAGTCTCTGTTTTCAACCTCAAACTATTTCAGGTCTTGGTTTGCTGGGGTTTATGCTCTTAAAGGTGACGCCTTTGAGCCTATGAATCCTAACACCGACCAAAAAAAAGTCTTTAGAAATGGTTTGATTGTTTGACCTACTGTTAACCGATCATGCTAATTATAGAGATTAATTAATCGTTAAACCTTATTGTTTATTACTTAATCAAATGATTAATCGTTGAACCAATCTATCAATTAGTGGATTGATCGGTGTGTTGATATTAATAGGATCAATTTATCCAAAATTGGGTCAGTTTGGGATAGACTATAACTAACGACCTCGACCGATTTTAAAAATAGAAACCGGTATTAGCAATTTCGAAATCCATATATATATATATCTGATTAAGCTGCCTACCAAGTCACACAACCTATGATGCAAATGTTGGTTCCAATTTTTGGTAAAGATAAGAGACTCGTTTAAATTGTTTCCACACAATCTTATGCCCCACCATTTCGCCACCATTATTATGATAGTGTCCTAACTCCAAACAGTGCTATTTACTTTGTAGATTTAACTGATATTTTGAAATAATAATTTTGAAAAAATTTTAGTGCACGTGACAAAATTGTCATCCACATATGGTTGTATCATAAAGATTGGCCATTTTTACGTGTGATCTTTATTGGTAGGTACCCACTCCCCGTACGTTGACGCTTCTATATAGAGAAATGTATGGTGGAGACAAATGATAACAAAATAAGTGGTGGAAAGAAGAATAATATAACTAAATCTTTTAAAATTTGGTTTTTTTTGGGGTAATTTGGGTGAATATGATGAGATGCCCATATATTTAAGAATTTGACAGTTGATAAACTGATTTTAGTTTTGACTTTGGATCCAAAATATTTTTGCCAAATTTTCCCCTAAACGAGATGACGACATCACAATTCCAGTTTGCGAAAAAACCATTAAATGTCCGACAAACCATTTGACATTTAATACAGCTGAGCAGAGATATTCTCATTATCTGTCTACTTGGACGTCGCCTGCAACAAATATTTTGTGAATCAAAAAATTGTGTGGTGGATAATAACCTAAAGCTTTACACTCATCGAAAGAGGAAAGCGAAATATTAATAAAGAATTGGTTGTTTTCTATATTTATGAGGGTGTAGTTACGAGTGTTAGTCCAAAAAAAAAATATTCCTCTTCACCTGCTTCAATACTCACAACTTTGTCTCCAGAGAATTAACTGCAATGTCCAGCGGGTCTAGAATTGAAGTTATCGACCTTCTTCTAAAAAGACAAACGAGGTAGGTAATACTGATATGTATGTTTACTAACTGGTAATTTGTTTGTGCAACCGTATTTACGGTTTGAAGTGTAACTTTTTGCTCATTAATAGAGTTATATGTTAACCTGAATAACCCAACCCAAACTTACATCGCGCAGGAACCCCGACGATGTCTCTGGTCGTTCGTGTAGTGCATGGCGAATGGAGGAAGCAGAATGATGGAAGCTTGTACCACGAAGCCGCGATGAACACTTTCAACTACTCAGTCCTCCTGAAGTAAGGGGACTCATTTCAGGCCATGGAGGATGCAATCCGGGTGGGGTTGAACCTAGGACCGAACCTCGAAATGGATTTAACATACCAATGGTCCCATTGGATGCTAGGCCCAGATTGGAAAAAATCACCACCGATATATGTTTTGGATGAGGATGATGCATCTTTATTCCTAGCAATTAGAGCCGACCTACACGAGGTGTTTCTGAGGGTTAGGGTTCGGGAAACAAGACACGAGAAGAACGTTAACTCATTTCGCAGTGTAATGGATGTAAACGCTAATTGCGGACATATCGGTGAAGGTGCTAACTCGGTTATATCGTTTGGAAAGATAATCGAGTTAACAATGACGCATGCAACCAATGTAACCCCGACCTTAGCTGTTGAGGAACCTTAGCAGAACAAGGGGAAAGGTAATACACTTAAAATCCAAAACAGGCTGCAAAACTTGTTATATACCAAAATATATTTGTTGTACAGAATCCGTAACCTAGTTAATCAATGGTCGTGCAGCTGTTGTCCCAGAAGAACTTGGCAACATCGTGGAGGTGTGCCGTCGATTGGACTTTAACCCTAAGGACATATTTAGTCGTGGAGGTGATATTTCGGTTATCCCATTTGGACCGATAACGCAATTATTAAGAAAAACATCGCGGGATCTACCAAGAGGAATTACAAGTGGAGAATCTTCGAGGGACAAAGGCAAAGGTAATACATAAACAAACTTACCTCCTGGTATAACAACTTGTTGCCTATGCCTTTTATGTTTGTCTTACTGAGTTGATAACCAATTTAACAAATGAACTCGCAAGAATACTGTCATATTTTGCAGACGATATGGGGGCCAACGCCGTTATAACAAGCAGACAGAACTCCCGCAGAATATTTCAGAGCTTTGGCTGTTATTCCATGGGCCGCCCTTTCGGAAGGGCAACAGAAGACGTTGTCGATAATGACCTCACACACCTGACGGAAGCGGTAGACTTAATAGATGTTGATGGAGCGGCGGGTGGAAACAAGGTCTCTTCGGCATACATAGATGCCGGTTTGCAGCTTACTCTTGCGGGAGCATACGTGGAAACAGAGGGGGATGTCAACGTGGTCCCAACACAGCGAGGTGTAATATCAGTGAGCTCGTCGTCCTCGTCGACATCTAACCCTCCTCCAACAAGTAGTCACTATAACTCCCAAGAGGAACTCATAGATGCCCGCGAGGAGGTGGAGATGCGGATATCCCTAGTAGGTAAAAAACTCAACAACATGTACTAATAATCGATAAACATATAAATGTCAAAATCATACATGCACATTAACTGTTGAATAGGTGAGGACCTCATAGAACGCTTGTTTGCGGACCCCATTCCAGATCCGGCGGTACCTGAGGCATTTCAAAACAGAAGGGGAACAAGTGATCGTGCACAGGTGGTAGGTCCATTTGACAGGGGGTTGGCATTAAGGGCAGAACTGGGGATTTCAAACGTTGAGATTGGGTCATCTTCAAGGGACCCATAACGACCAAGTTCCGGTGATCCAGAGAGAAGGCAATACCCACTTTCATTATCCGGTAACCCAGTGATAATGACCTATCAACCTAATGTTAGTGGAGAAACGAGAGTGGAACCAGCTTTGCACGATAGGGATGCCCCTCCATACTTTGACGACCCCATAAACGAAGGTAAAAAGGACTTGGTTGGCATGTATGTTTATAATCCACTGTTAATGTGTTATGCTGATAATTGAGCTCGTCATTGTTAATAGGTTTGTCGTTATTCAACTGAAGTTAACGTAAGGAGTTAACGATATTTTGTTAACATCCAGATTCGTTGGCGCGTGGTATCCGAGACATTGATTACGAAGGGGATGAAATATATGTTGGGCGAATTTTTAAGACACAGGATGACTGCAAGCTAAAACTTGCTCTACACGCAATTAACCGCATGTTCCATTTTACATCCGTACAGTCATGTCTCGGGAGTATCATCGTGGTGTGCGTGGGAAGCACGTGTCCATGGAGAGTATACGCCGTCAGGTTGGAGGATAGTGAACAGTACGAAATAATGTTAGCCACCCAGCAACACACTTGTAGTGTGGACGCACGTGGTGATTTCCACCGCGTAGCCACAACCGCGGTAATTAGAAAAATGGTTCGAGAATGTTATGGTCTAGGCGTAAAGGGACCGTGAGCATGTGATATTCGCCGCTTGCTCCGTCAAAATTACAGCCTCCACGTTAGTTACTGGAAGGCTTGGAGAGCAAAAGAGATTACTATGGATAACACTATGGGTAACGCAGCGGGGAGTTTTGCATTGGTAGCGCCTTATTTTGAGAAACTACTCTCAACAAATCCAAACTCAGTGGTATCCTTGGAGACGGAGACGAGTCCAATGGGTGTAGTGCGTTTCAAATACCTGTTATTCTCGCTGGAAGCATGCGCCCGCGGTTATCGTTACATGAGGAAGGTTATCATCATCGATGGTACACATTTAAGTGGACGTTATGGGGGATGTCTACTTGCGGCAAGTGCACAAGACGGGAATTTCCAGGTGTTTCCATTGGGATTTGCCATTGTTAACAGTGAGAATGACGATTCATGGGAGTGGTTCCTACGGAAACTAAGCGCAATAGTCCCGGACGAGCATGATCTGGTCTTTGTATCTGATCGCCACAGTTCAATATATGCTAGCATTTGGAAAGTAAGATTCGGTTAACCTAATTAAATTATAATGGCTGCATTGGTTTTACAATGATAACATTAATATATTCGAACATATACTAACAATGTTATCAGTATTGAAGCAACATACGTTAACTTTATTATCTTCCATCAAACGATAACAGTGTTGACATTTTTATGTTGAAACAAGTCTACCCCATGTCTTCGCACGGGGCATGTGTGGTTCATCTCCAGCAAAATATCATAACCCTTTTCAAGTCAGAGCATTTAAGCAACCTAGTCTCCCAGGCTGCATGTGCATACCGCTTTCGTGAATTTGACCTTGCTTATGCCGATATTAAGGCTATCGATAGTAGGTGCACCGATTACCTGGGTGAGGGAAAAAAATTTATACATTGCTATAACATAAATTCTGTGAAATGTGAGATGACAACCAAATTGTTACATTTGAATACCTTGGTTTGGTTGTCCTCTTCGTTTGTAACCTCTTCACCATCATTTTTTGGCTTTTTGGGGGATGCGATGGAGACTTCTGGGTCATGTGTAATAAATTAGTTAATACAAAATGAGACCTAATTATTTACAGAACATTAGTTTTTCAGCAACCTCATTCATACCTTCACTGGGTCGACCTCTTCTGTTGCAACGTCATCGCCATCTTTTGAATGAGTTACGTCTGGATGATTGGTTACGTCTGCGTCACCAGATAATGAACCACCTCCATAGTGGGCTGCTATCTCCTCAACAGAAGGATATCGTGGCAGATTTGCGGATGGATTCGTGTCTGGGGATTTCCTAGTACAGGTAGTGTGGCTGCCATTTGGTTGCGTAGAAATGTGACAACGTCTTTTCTTAGCAAGGAGGCTATCACCATCATCAACATTAACCTCCTTAGCTTGGTGGTTGCTAAACCATATGGTGACTCCATCTATAACCGTCTTATTATCTTCTTATTGTTCTTAATTAGCAGGTGGGCTACGATCGTCCGAATTTTCTCCTCACACACCCCCCCAAATCTATAATCCTCTTGCCGGGTGGTTGACGATGATTGACCGACTCGAGCAATAGGAGCATACTTCCCCATCTTCCATTTCCCCTTCTTGCTTGCCCCTGCCTTCGCCTTCCTACCTCCTCTTCTACTCCTTGTTTGCCCAACAAGCTGATCGAGATTAAGCCTAGAGCTAAACATTTCGATCTTGAACTCAAAACCTTGATTAACAAGCCTGATCATATGATCCATCCTTTCATCAACCTCTTCAGCACTCCATGAGAGGTCTTCCTCTTCGGGGTTGAATTCAACATCAGGGCGTATGATCGTTTTCACCTCAACCAGCAAAATTGTTATGCATTAGTCCCGACGTATGGAAATAATAGCATGTCTGCAAACTAAATTATAGAATACATTGCTATAAATATATATCTCCTGCTAACAATGTTACACAGGCTAACCAAATTACCATATATTATATGTTAACATGGTTGATGTTCAATATCATTTAACAATGACAAATGCAACTCATTTAGCAAACGGTCTAATATATATTGAATATATTCTATTAACCAAAAATAAAATTTTTTTAATGATTTTCCCAACAAATTATCCAATTAACTACTATAGTGTCTACTAACTGAGTTGCATTGTTTTCAAAATAGCAATATGACTGATGTGTCCATAATTTGCATAGTTTAAGCATGCATATCATGTAGGTCTTAGATCATTTACTTGGATCTTCATGGCATTTCATACTTGTTTTGTCCCATTTAGAGTATTAGGAGCTGCATTAGGTCCTATTGAGTCTTTTGCATGTCTTTGAGGAGTTTTCTAGGTGTTTGGAGACACTTGGTGGCGTTTAGAGATTTGGTGCTTAAAGACTAGAGAGGAACCATCTGAAACGTCTCAAAGAACCGATCAGACGAAGGTGATCCGATTTGATCCAGCTCTTGGAGTCTTCATGAGAGTTGTAGCCCGATGAGTCCTCTAACCATAGGAGTTGGAATCAAGTCATTCGGACGTGTGGTTTGAGAGATATGGCTGATTTACCAGAGATATGTCCGCCTAGCCGAGACAGTTTCTTCAATACCGATGTCACTGGTTGGTGCAACTGCTCGGTGTGGAAACAGATGGAAAATTCCTTAGCACCGACGTGTGGTACCGATGAGTGACATCGGTATTGAAGGGTCTCCACTCCGAATTAGTCTCAGTGGTATTCACCAAAGTTGTAGAGGAGTGAATCAACTTTATACAGGAGTTTGAATCGGGTTATTTGGACATATGGATAGGGAGATAAGATGGATTTACTGAAGGTATATCCGTCTGGCCGAGAAAAGATGAAACCGTCCAAATAACCGGAAACACGAAGACCTTCCCGTGCCCAGTTTAATCTGATGTCTTCATGAAAGTCATAGACAATCGAGCTGACTTTCGTTGAGTGGTGGTTTCATGTCATTCCGATCGGCCTTAAAGAGATATGGCAAATATAGCAAGGACGTGTCTGTCTGACATCCAAACGAGTTATGTTCCAAATACGACGTCTGAAAGATCAACTCAGACGAAGGGTTTCCACTCTGATTCAGATTCTGAGTTCTTCATAGAAGTTATAGATAATTGAGTTGGCTGTCTTCTGAAGTTGGATTCGAGTCATTTAGTAGCGAGGTTCAGGAGTTATGGCTGATTCACTGACGACGTATCCAGGTTTTGGCCGGGTCAATACCCGGTTTGTCCCGGGTTGACCCGGTCCGACTCCATTTACTATAAAAACCATTTTACCTAATTTTTGCCACTTAACCTCTTTTTGGTCTAAAAACCCTTTTCTCCTTAGAGAGAGTTCTTAGATTTTTGTAAGAGAGATCTTCTATTTTTATGCAATCTAGTAGTTGTTTTCATTGAATCTCTCCTTCTTATCTTCTTTTCTTGTTGGTTATCCAAGATCCATCCATGAATTCTTCTCTTATCAAAATCGATTTAGAGGTGTTTTTCATGGGTCTTGAGTAGTCATTTTAGGATCTTGAGATGNCCCCCCCCCCCCCAAATCTATAATTCTCTTGTCGGGTGGTTGACGATGATTGACCGGCTCGAGCAATAGGAGCAGACTTCCTCATCTTCCATTTCTCCTTCTTGCTTGCCCCTGCCTTCGCCTTCTTACCTCCTCTTCTACTCCTTGTTTTTCCAACAAGCTAATCGGGATTAAGCCTAGATCCAAACATTTCGATCTTGAACTCAAAACCTTGATTAACAAGCCTGATCATATGATCCATCCTTTCATCAACCTCGTCAGCACTCCATGAGAGGTCTTCCTCTTCGGGGTTGAATTCAACATCAGGGCGTATGATCGTTTCCACCTCAACCTGCAGAATTGTTATGCATTAGTCCCGACGTATGGAAATAATAGTGCAAACTAAATTATAGAGTACATTGCTATAGATATATATATATATATATATATATCTCCTGCTAACAACGTTACACAACCAAATTACCATATATTATCTGTTAACATGGTTGATGTTCAATATCATTTAACAATGAAAAATGCAACTCATTTAGCAAACGGTCTAATATATATTGAATATATTCTATCAACCAAAAATTTTTTTTTTATGATTTTCCCCACAAACTATCCAATTAACTACTATAGTGTCTACTAACTGAGTTGCATTGTTTTCAAAATAGCAATATGACAGGTCAACGATGTTAACGACATCAGACATACTAACTGAGTTGCATTGTTTTCAAAATAGCAATATGACAGGTCAACGATGCTAAGTCCAACGACATAATTAATAATATAGCCATTCGCACATCACATATCTGCTCCTCCGCGTCAAGCACTCTATCTTTGTTTATCTGGAGTGCGTCTGCCACGAACCCACCACCGCCAACATTCCTTCCGACACAGCTATCATCCTCATCCGAGTTATCGTTGTCCTCCTGAATAGATGGGACGGCCTCTAGGACAACCAATTGTAGAGCTGGGAAAAAATCAGATACGACTACATTGGCACATGCAATCTGCGCTAAATCCCTGTCCTTAAGAGAAGTCATCATGGCATCAAAGGACAACCTCCCCCAGGGGAAGGCAAGGAATGAATCAAGGTCTTCTACCATTTGAACATGGTCCATGCTCACTTTGGCACGGTTAAAATGAACAGACGGGACCAGTATAGCATCGATGATGGCAAGGCACACATACCGTAGTCTCATTTGGGGGTCATCAACAGATCTGTTTTGCAGTATTTCGATTACACGTTCTATGGGCGCATCTTTCTCGTCTCCAAACATGGTCTTGTAGAAATCAGGTATGACATGCGCTCTCTTTTTCTTCTTCTCGACAAGTGGGTATTTGCCGCACTTAAGACCAGTAACAATCTTGAACTCCCGGAGGGAAAAGTGGATGGGTTTGCCGGTAAATAACAGCCAAATCTCATTTTCTTTTTTCACATCCAGCAACCTAGTAAGCGTGAACAATCCGAACGCACCTGACCACCCAGGCTGACCAGAGAATTCGAAAAGTTTCCCAAACTGTGTTTTCTTCATGAAATCTATCTCGCGGTCATCAAGGGCAACTTCGATATCAGATAAAACCGTCAATTTTTGGTAGATGTTAACACGATTTCCAATCGGCACTTGTCAAGCAGGGAGAATCCTCTGAGGCAGATCGATATTAGCCATCTGATAAGAAATTTTCCGAATTTAGAACTAATGGACTTATTTATGTTACGCATCAGTAAAACAAAATGCAAAAATAGCCAACAATTTACACATGCAAAAAAATAGCATGAGCGAATCTGAAATTAAAAAAGAATACAANCAGTGTAGATAGTGGTGCGATTCCAGACGTGATTGTTGAGGCGCCGATTTGTTGTTGCGGCTAGTTTGTAGCTGTGGGGGCTGGTTCCTGAGGAGATTCGTTTTCTCGGGAATGGCGGTCGGAGGTGACTCTTCGATTGTCCGCTCGGACTCCCTTGTCGACGGCTGCAAGCTAGTCCGTTACGAATCCCGGAAATCCCGTGTGAGTGAACAGAAGAAATTATCGACCACAAATTGAGAGAATTACTTGGAAACCAAATGCTCTTGTCGAAATTGTTAAAGTTAAGCAGAGATTGAAGAGAAGAAAACAAAAAAAAGAAGTTGAGACGTTTTCTTCTCTCAGTTACAGAAAACGAAACCCTAAAGTGATGACCTTTCACTTTCTCTTTTTTTTTGTGTAGTCCTCCCTTTTCGTTTACAATTAAAAATAAAACAACAATACCTATGGGAGATTTTCTTTCCTGACATGAGTAACCGATGGCCCACAAAAAGTGACGTACTCCGGAAATACAAGTGCATCTGCGACTCGAGATGCGTAGGGGGTTAAATGACTTTTCCTAATGAACATAACGGATTGCACAGTGGGAAAATGTCACTCTTAATTTTGACATTAATCAATGTCATTTGATGCAATTACCATTTTCTGTCTAAATTATATATTAGAGTTAATGAGGTAGATAACAATGAAATAAAAAATAACTGATGATATGATATATTTGCGAATCACTGTAGCTGTCAGGTAATGTTTTTACGTTTTTAACCTTGATTGAGTATGCTGAGAAATTCAAGTGGTGACAAAATATTTATTGTATTAGATAAACATATAAATGTATCTCCAAATTTATATTTAACACGACAACTTAAAACTTTGTATGTTTAATGCCAGATCAACACCAGAGATTACTCAACATTTTTTTGTTTCCATGAAATACACACATTGATCTAATTTAAAAACGAAAATGAATTTGACAAAACCTCGAACACAAAACATATTTCTTATACCGATAGCAATCTAACGATACCCATAACAATCTAACGATACCCATATGCCCATGGTTTCAGTGACGACAACGGCGCCGACGTCGACCACCATTATTATTACTTTGAAAAGGTATACTTTTTATTGTAACGTGTTAAAAATTGTTGTTTGATGTATAAATATTATATTTACATCTAATTTCATATTTATCGTGATACAAAAAGAGTTAGATTGGTAAACATGTATGTATACCTCTAACATTTTGTTTATCTCCGTAACTCAATTATTGTATGTTAATTTATGTTGAAATTGTAGCTGTCCGTAAAGGTTTTGACGATTTTACCCTTGATTTAGTATACTGAGAAACCAACGTTATAACTAGATAAATACAATTTACAAGAGTTAAAATAAAATAAATAAAAAAGATTTTTCTCTCTCTTCCTCTCCTCGCCGTCTAGGGTTTTTCTCTTCTGGATCTTGCCTCTCCGGCGCCGGTGTCTCTCTCAGCACCAGCGTCGGGCTTTGCTCCCTAAGATTAGTCTTTGTTTCCTGTTTTTCTATCTGTTCAGGTACCACTAGATCTGGTTGAGCGGCGGCGCAGGCTCCACGGCGTCGTGGTTTCTGCGGTGGAGGAGGGGCGCTTACCTCTGTGGTCGGTGTTCCTTGCCCCTTCCTCCTCGTCCTCCTGCTAAGATCTGATTTCCTCTGTCGTTGGCCGGCGTTTTTGCTCCTTCTGGCGGTTTCCTCGGTGAGTCCATGTGCCGGCGGTGACGTGCTCGCTGGCTTAAGCGGTGGTGTTTGTCTTCTCCTCCTGTTTCGGTCCCTCTCAAGTCTCGGTTTGTAAATCGGTGTTCCCAAGGCGGCAGAGTGGTGGCGACGGTAGATCAGACCTCTTCGGGCTCGGTGGCGGCTAATCGAACCTTGAGGACGGGTCCTAAGTCCGGAAAAGGGTGTCGACAGTGGCTTTTGTCTTGTGGCAAGCCTCAGCGTGGTGGCTCGCGTCTCTCCCGGCAAGCATGGCTCCACCGGCGGTGTCTCCCTGCGATGGCTCAAGGCGGGTGGCTCGGCGATAGCTTCTTTCGGCTCGTTCGGCGGTGAAGCTCCGGTGCCGTCTTCCATCGGTGTGGCCTGGGTTTCTCGGCGGTGTGTGTTCTAGACAAAGGTGCGGCAGCTTCGCGTTTGTGTTTTAGGTCTCGGCTTGTGTTTGCTCTGGGAGTGATCCAGTGTAGATAGTGGTGCGATTCCAGACGTGATTGTTGAGGCGCCGATTTGTTGTTGCGGCTAGTTTGTAGCTGTGGGGGCTGGTTCCTGAGGAGATTCGTTTTCTCGGGAATGGCGGTCGGAGGTGACTCTTCGATTGTCCGCTCGGACTCCCTTGTCGACGGCTGCAAGCTAGTCCGTTACGAATCCCGGAAATCCCGTTAGTTCTCTGAGAAGCTGTAGGCATCTCGCTCTTGAGGTTTGAGGGCTGACCTCGGGATGATGTTTGTGGCAACAAGGATGAGAACTCTAGTTCTTCGGAGCTGCGGTAAAAACGGGATGGTCCGCGTTTCGGCGTGTGACTGCTGCTTTTTTGTCTGGTTTTGTTTCGGTATTTTTTTTTCTTATTTCGCTGGCCGTTTTCTTAGCATTTCGCTGTTGTCTACTGTATTTTTGTCGTTGTCTCGTTTGTTCGTAATTTTCTTTTCGGTTAATCTGCTTTCTTTGTAATCCTTGTAACTTCTGTCAAAAATCGAAAACCGGTAATAAAAATTTAACATTTTTACCAAAAAAACAAACTAGATAAACATTGAAATGTATCATTAACTTTATATTTAACAAAGTTATATATTTGTGTAGCATGATAAGAGTTTTATTGTATCGCTAACTTTATATTTAACACGGTTATATATTTGTGTAACATGCTAACAATAAAATTGTGTAACATTTTTTATTTTTTTTTGCTAAATTGTAAATATTCATTAAAAATGAAAATGATTAGGTGTTACAAAGTGCGGAACATTTGAAACGACCTAAGAACTTGGTCCCATGCCAAAAAAAGAATAAAAAACATGGAAGCAAAAAATAATCGGTACAATGACGACATAAACCGGGTGATTCGGGTCGAACGGACACCATAAGATCCGATCTGGTTCAGCGGTTCAACGGAACCTTAATGGGCCATGAGATCCATGAGATCCGATTATGCTCAACGGACGCCATAATGGGCCATGAGATTCATGAGATCCGATTTGGTTCAACGGACACCTTATTGAGCCATGAGATCCGAACAGGTTCAACGGACACCTTAAAGGGCCATGAGATCCGAACAGGTTCAACGGGCCATGAGCTCCGACATCACCGGTAACAAAAATTGTGTAACATGCTAACATTTTTATTGTATCATATAAACATGTAGATGTATATATAACTTTCTATTTGGCAATTAACAAAATTATTGAATGTTAACATATCTGACACGAAAACTGAACAAAAATCCAATTCACCCCCACCGATCTCCAGATTTGAGCTGAAAGAGCCATTTACGCTTCACGCCACCACCACCAACCCCACACTTACGCTTCACGCCACCACCACCGACGATCTCCAGATCTGAGCGGAACGAGACCTTGGAAAAGTTTGAGGAGGAAAAAGATGGACGGCGGCGGAATCAAGGTAAGCCAGGAACGCGTGGACAGGGAAATCGATAGTTAGAGATTGAAACCGTTACAGCAGCAGTGGCTAAATATCCCGAATTGTTGTTGCATTAACAGATGACGCTCCTCCTCTTTGTTAGCCTTACGATTCACCGTAATATGGGATTATTATATGATTATCGGCGATCCTCCATCGTGATTCTACGAGCAATTAGGGAAGCATATCTATTTGTTTCGAGCTCTATTCTCCAATTAGTTATGAAAGTTAGAGACTACAAAATTTCCGAAAGTCTGATGCATCTGAAGCAAAGAGATCTTAAGGCTTGTCATACTCTTTGTTGCCAACAAAAAAAAGCTCTGCAGTTTTGCATATCACAAACTGTTAACATTACTAAAGGCTCTTCTCCCATGTATCAAGTCAATTCCTTATGCGTTCCGTAAGACCCAAGAAACTCCTCCCAGTCTCTTATGCTTTTACCATGCAAAGCCAAAATTGCACTTAAGCCAGTCTTGCGGAGGAGGAGACCATTTTTATGCATTACATTCCTAGCATCCGAGACAGAATCATCACTAGAGTTTTTAATAGATTGAGAAAAACTCCATTGATTCATTTCATCATCCACTTTTTCCATAGTCTCAGTTGCTACAGATTTTGTGATGAAAGTCTTAAATATTTGGGACATTCTTCAACGACTAGATTTGAGATTTAAGATCGTTGAGAGAGGGGTGGGCCATGGCTTATCGAATTAGATTAGCATTCTTCCCTTGGTTTGCTAAACAATAACCCTACTTGACAGAGTAAGCTCCATTCTTATTATGTTCCCAAGACATGAAATACAGCTGTGACACCACGCTTAGCCATAAAGGTTTGGTTTGATGTCGAGAACTGTTAAAACCAAGCTTTGTTCTCGAAACACATGTCAAGTCTACACTGAATACAAAGATTATTCCTCCTTTCACCCTAAGTAAGACCATTTCAGTGGCTTGGTAACTCAGACATGCTGCATGCATTAATCATATATCTGAAAAAGGCACAAAAGATGCTACACTTCTACTAGGCCCACCCACCTTCTAATTTTTACTTAGGATTTCATTGAAATCACCAAGCATACACCAGCATTACTTAGGATTACAAACAGAACTTCAACTTCAACACTTCTCTTCCAAAAAAAACAGCCAAACCTTAGCATTTACCAACTGGGTCAACTGTACATAGCCTATTATAGCCTAACCATTCTTGCAGGTCAACCAAAACGTTCTTATTGTGCATAGTTTCTATAAGAAATAAAATCTCTAGGAAATGCTCTTTCTGCATCTCTAATTGAGACGTTGAATTGTCATGCTTTGAGCCCGCCCCAAACCCTGACAATTGTAGCTCAGAACGCTCATTGGGGTTTAGATGGTCCCTCCTTTGGGACCATCTCAGCTTTGTTACGCCTAACAACTTTTGATGAATCTTCAACATCCACTTTAGATTTCCTCTTTGTAGAGACAATATGTTTTTCTTTTTGCATCCCTTGATTAGTATAAACCAATACATCCACTCCTTGCTTCCTTCTTATCTTATATGGCCTCCTTCTTGGTTTAGTTAACTTCAAGTTTGACCCGGAAGAGCCAGCCTCCGAGAAGGCAGCTCTAAATACTGTTGGACATTCCTGAAAAAACTGGGTCATATACCAAGATAGTCTGAAGGAACTTCCTCTGAGTGAATGAACATCAGGTTCAGATCTTCCCTCATAGCCATTCTTGCCATAATGGATGATCCCATCAGTTTTTACTTATTAACATGTATCTCTGGCTCCTCTTGCAACATAATCTTCTTCCCATAATCAAAGACTATTCCCTTATCTGTGTTTACATCCCTTGTCACCACTGGAATAGGTTCTAGACTCAAAAAAGAGTTTTGTACCATCAAATCCCCTTCTAGATCAGCTAAGGACGATTTGATCCTCTTTTCACGGATGATTCTTTCATCCTCATTCGTAATCATGAGATACATTCTCATTTCTTCGAGAACTTCCTTTGTAATTTTTGGGCGACCCGTTGAAAGATTTAGATCCATATGACTTTCCTTCACAATCCCAAACAAAGGATCATAAAACCTTAAAATAAATTCCACTATAGGAGCTATTGGTTCCTTCCCCATTCTCCTGTTGTTAGCCCTTTCTTGTCTCTTCTTCAGAATTAGAGGACAACTATCTTGTTGATGGGTATGACATTGACAAGAAAAGCACCTCTTTTGGATTCTTTCAAAATCATACAAAAAATTTGTGGACTCTCCATCAGGCAGATTGACCACCTTAGATAACATGATTGGTTTAAATACATCAAATTGTACCTTCACCCTTACAAACTCAAGATTATGCGCTTTATCCGGGTCAAAAGCAACCTCCGTAACCTGACCAGCAAGATCACCCATAGTAGTGATAGTTGGAACAGTGTAGATGTGACGGAGCTGAATCCAAACCGGAATAAACTATATAGGTAGTCCGGATCCATCTATCTATAGCCAGTACCCACTTGTTGTAGATATGGACACCTTTCTTCAAAATCATCTCCATATCATGGTCATACTTGAAGATAAACTCAAACATCTCTTTCGACAAAGAAACACCTCGAACCCAATCATAGATCTGTCACTTCTGAGACATATCAAGGATGAGACTCGACATCTTCTGACACTCATGGTTCAAACACCCTCTAATTATGCTTAGAACATTATTCTCTGAAGAACAGTACTCTAAAATATTTGGCATATCAAAAGGCTTTTCTTCTTTCTCTAGAGACAATGCCATCAACACACGATCCATAGTAGCAGATATCTCTTTAATACTGATTCGAAATAAACTCACATCCGCTTAGATACACTCACAAAACTCGAAAGATTAAGAAAAGAAAAAGATCATGAATAGTTACTTTTTGATGAAACCCTAATTTTGAATAAATATTAGTTAAAAAAACGAATAAACCATGTGAAAAACTTTAAGATCACATAAAGCGAATGGATTCCCAAGACAATTTTTTTATATTTAACTAAAGTGAATCATCTAGATGAAAAGGACAAGATCTTATATTCAAAATGTCAATATATACCCAAACAAGGGAGTAAAAAAAATGCGGAAAAGTTATTTTTTATATTTTATGTTGAGTTAGAAATATATTTTCAACTATATTATATATGTTCAATTAAGATAGAAAAGAACATTTCTGAACAATAATATATTTTTATATTCTATAAGAAAATCTTTAAGACAAAATGTGTATGTGAATATTTTATGTAGAGTGTAGACTAATTTAAATGTTTTGTATGCTATCTATATATAGACAAAAAGTGTATATGAATATATGTAGATCGTAGACTAGACAATAAACTCTGGTAGGGAGCACCAAATTATACAATTCATGACTTTACACAAACACGTTTTGAAGAACATCTTGTTGATTGTTTTATTTATTTGTTTATTAATTTTTAAATAAAGAATCAGAATTTTAAAATAAATTGGAATTGAAACTTTAGCCGCCCAACCAAACGAAAAAAGAAGAAGATAAACCTTCGTAACTACACGAAGTATATACCATCACATGGCCATACATTTGGACAAACTTATTATATCCCTACCTATACGAATTTTATGTTAACCATAACGACATATATTAATTAAAAATAATTATGTGTGTTAACACCATAATCATACATGAAGCTACCAGAACAATGCACCAGACGTCGGAATCCGGCACCAGACGTCATAATCCGGCACCAGCCGTTTTGACTCCCGATTACACTTAATTAATTTAAAACATGACCCAATTGACACGACCCGACTATCTTAAACCTACCTGAGTAAAAAAATAAGAAAAACAAAATTCTTCTCTCTCCAGATAAAATCGTCTTCTTCATCGAATTCAAGTCACGAAGAACATTGAAGATCATAAATTCGACATCCTTGCACATGAAATTAAGAGGTAAGTGTATTGAAACATGTTTCAATGGCAACCAAGGATGTCTAATTTCTGATCTTCAGAGTTCTTCGTGATGAAGAAGATGATTTATGTGTTTTACCACGTAGTCAATTAACTAAAGTGTACAGTACCGCAATCGTAACAGTTGTCAATGCAGTACTTTAGGATCGAATCCACAGAGACCAAGGTTACACTACAATTCTCACAATTATGAAACTAAGCTAAGACAAGAATATGGTTGGTTTTGGAAAAGTAACGAAAGCAATTATATCGATGTAAATTCAATAAAAGAAAAACGTTATGTCAAGGGTTTATTCTCGGGAATCTAGAGATCACGAATCAGACAACTATTCAGGGGGCAACTAAATACAAGTTTCAAACTCAAACATAAAATTCTAACAATCCACTTTCGTGGCATTGATTACTAAACCTAGCAATCTAAAATTCTAACTTCCGTTGGCATAGAATTCTAGATCAGCATTAATGAGCAGGTTCAATATGTTCACGAATCGCCTTACCATTAACTTTCACATGCTAAGGACAATTCGCTCGCTTAAGTTCTTTCTAGCAACCTACGACACTTCCGTGTGATAGATTAAGCCCTAGTTCATAGACTAAGCGGTTAACTTTAGCTTAAGCAATAAACACAACAATAAGCAAAAACCACAAAAGATAAATCCATATCTATGTCTAATTCAATGGTTCATGGATCCCCTTGAAACCCTAAACCTAACTATGAGACTACTCAGACATGACAATGGAGAACAAGCAAGAAGATAGAGAGAAACTCATAAGAATAATGAAAGATATGAAAGAGTTTAGAATTCTTCTCAATAGTTGCAGAGATTCTTCTTCTTGCTTACAAAATCAATGACCAAAAACTGAGTAGAATAGAGAGCCGTTAAAAGAGAGATAACTACGAGAAGGAAATGGAAATTTCTGACTTTCCTGTTTTGCCCCGGAAACCACCTATTCTGACCTAATTCGCCCAAAACCCTATATATACTTTGTTTTCAGCCACTTTTTAAGTTATCTCTCTTTTAACGGCTCTCTATTCTATTCTACATGTAGCATCGATCGATTTTGCTCCCTCGATCGATGCACTCCTTGCATCGATCGATTCTGGCTCTTCGGAGGGTGTTGCATCGATCGATGCCAGTTGTGCATCGAACGATCTTGGTTCTTCTGGGCATGCTCCATCGATCGATGCACTCCTTGCATCGATCGATTTTTATTCTTCTGATGATGTTGCATCGATCGATGCCAATTGTGCATCGATCTATTATGGCTCTTCGGGGCATGCTTCATCGATCGAGGCACTCCTTGCATCGATTGATGCACTCCTTGCATCGATCGATTATGCTCTTTTTGTACCGTTCCATGTGTTTTTTGCCCACGTAACTCCAATTTCTTCCGTAAACACCTTTTTACCTGAGATAACTGAATAAAAGACTCTAAAAACAGATTTTGACTCGATAAAATACTCGAAAGAAACACCAAAACATGTGTTAGAAAACGATAAAAACCAAGCATATCAGAAGACGATTTTATTCTGGAATAGAAGAATTTGTTTTCTAATTTTTTTCACTCGGGTAGGTTTAAGATAGTCGGGTTTTAATTTTAAGTTGTCGGGTCGGTTTGTTATTGGTTCGGGTCAATTGGGTCATGTTTTAATTAAGTGTAACCGGGAGTCAAAACGGCTCGTGACGGCTCCCGACGTCCGGTGACGGCTTCCAACGTCCAGTGACGGCTTCCGACATCCGGTGTACTCTTCCGACAGGTTCATGTATGATTATGATTATAAACACATAATTAGTTTTAATTAATACATGTCGTCATGGCTAACATAAAATTTGTGTAATTAGGAATACAATAAAATTTTTCCAGATATGTGGTTATGCGATAGTGTATATTTCGTGTAGCTACCAATCATTTTTTCTAATGATTAGCTTGAAGTTACAGAGCTTAGCATCTTCTTTCTCTGCCAATTTTATCAACAAAGAGATGCCTATTAGGCCTCATGAGACACAAATATCTATTCATTTCATTAAGGTCCAAACAACATATTTAGGCCCAAGCCCATTTGGTTCTTTGTTGAATGAGAAGCAAGAAAAGGTGAAGGCAAGAAGCTTAATATGTCACTGATACAAAAAATCAAAATCGAAAAATTCGATTTCTGTATTTCAGTAGTGAAGTCGGACTTCGCTTTTGTGTAAGAGGTTATTAGGGATAGACATGTCCATTTCAGGATGGATTTCTCGTCCCGACGCATACCGTCCCAAATTTCCCGTCTCATTTCCTAAATTCTTATAAATAATTATACGGGAAAGAAACGGAAATGAGATAGGGTACTTGAAATACCCGTTTTAGAATTAAAATTTTAAAATTAATAAAAATATTTTAACATTTTCCAAAAAAATCTAAAATTTACAGTAATTTCCCAAAATTACCCGTCCCAAATTGACATTTACTCAAATTATTGAGTTTGCGAAGTGATTTTAATTATCCAAATTTTCCGATGTCGTCCTTTAACCCGATTTTCCCGTCCCGTTTCTTTGTCGGGAACACTTTGGATAATGTTTCTCAATACCAAAATTACTCATTCGTGTCCCTTTTCCGCGATTTTCCGTTCCAGTTCTTGAAATGAATAGATTTAATTAGGGACTCCGAGGTATGGTTTACGGTATACATTAAACAGTATATTATACATCATATGCAGCGGTATATTATACACCGTATACTGCAGTATATTGTCAACCGTATACATCGGTCTATTGTCCGTCCATGGACTATTGTACACCGTATACTGATATACCAACGTACATCATACACTAGAGTCTTGTCGTCTAGAACCTCGAACGCCAATTTTTTTTAAAAAAACAACAAATCTCAAACCACGGATGAATTAATTATATATCTTAGCACCTTCATTTATAGAAAATATGATTTTCCCAATAAATTCGTCTTAACCATGTAGCAATTTGAAAACTAAATTATATAATCACATATATACTGGATGATACCAAAGAGGGTAGGTTCCTTTGTGCCCTCGACAATCGACTCTTCCACTTGTAGACTAAAGGGATTTAAGTTGGTTCAGAGTTACGCCTAAGAAAGTAATCCCCGATCTGCGATTTGCTTGGCGAAAGAAAAAAAAAATCCTGATCTGCCTCCTCGGAGGCCGGCACTCCTCGCCACTGCTGTGGAGGTCGTCGTCCTCTTCGTTTGATGAGTGTCTAGGATGCTGCGATGGCTAGGATCCGGTGGGCCTGCGAGAAGACTCGAATCGCGAGAGGATTGGGATCTCGCCGAATCGACGGTGGTGCATGGTGTGGGATCCTTCGGGATCTTGGTGTCGCAGCCGCCTGTCTCTCATGGTGGTTTGGTTAGGCTGGTTTCTTGGTGACGTGTGGTGTGAGATCTCGGAGACAGATCTCGGCGTGTTTGCTTTTCAAATCTAGCTTCTTCCTCATCATCAAGGTTGTGGCAACCTACGGCGTGGTCTCTAGGCCTCCTCCCGGTTAGTCCGCGTCGGTGATTTTTTCAAGGCGGAGGCTGTCCTAGTGGTTCCGAGCGAGTGAGACTCGTCGTGTGTAGTCGGTGTTCAGTGCTCGGTTTGGTATGGCGTTTGCTAGGTTATCATTAGGTTTTTGTCTCTGGTGGCTCCTTGTCGAGTAGCTGATGGGTTTTGCTTGTTTCTCTCGTTGGCTTTTTTGTTCGGTTTGTGTCTCGTTTGTCTTGTTTTCGGAGGAGGTAGTAAGGTTGTTGAGATGTGAAGTTGCTACGTTCTGTGCTACCGACATCGGGAAAGTATCTTGGTAGTGTGAGCTAGCTAGTCTTCGCTTGATAATTAGTGTAATCCCGTCTTAGTGCCGGATCTATGTTTGTTAGTTGAGCGTTGAGGACTGTCTTTATTCGGGCCTCCTCCGATTCCTTAGAGGAAAGTTATTTTTCGGACTATCGGATGAAACAACTTCTGCTTGCATGGTGGGCGTTTCACGGTCCGTTTTGTGGTTATTCTCCCTTCGATTCTATCTCGGTCTCATCTTTCTCTCGGGTTTTTAAGCTCTTTATCGCTACTTGATACTTGTTGCTTCATAGCTTCGGTGTCGTCAAAGTACCGATTGAATTTGCTTACATGCTTTTTTTATCTTTTCTTTTCATGGGACCAAATTTTTAGTTCGTTTCAATTTGTAACTTCTAAACATTTCATTTTTAATGAAATATTTACAATTTGGCAAAAAAAAAAAAAAACACATATATATTGACGCTTTTACATTGAGATCAATACGAACTAATTAGTCACTAAAATACTCCACATTAAGCATTTTGGCTAAGGAAGAGAATAGCATTAACAAACAATACCAACTTTTTTTTAATAATTCCTTATCATATCATTCTCAATAGTGTGAGCCTCCTCCACCACATGCACCACCATATCCGCCTGCGCCAGCACCTATATCACCATATCCACCTGCGCCAGCACCTATACCACCATATCCACCTGCGCCATCATATCTGCATGCGCCACCAAATCCGCCTGCACCACCATATCCTCATGCACTACCAGATCCGCCTGCACCACCATATCCTCTTGCGCCACCAGATCCGCGAGCCTTACCACCAAACCCTCCACCTAAAGAAATTCCTCTGCCAAGGGATAAGCCACTTTTTACTTCGGCATCTCCTCCGGCAGAACCACCACCAGCCGCACCGCCTTGTCTGCCAGCATATCCACCGATGTTGGCTCCTCCATCTACATTCCCACCTCCTCCACCATATCCGCCATCGTGTCCACCGCCGTTGGCCCCTCCATGTACATTCCCACCACCTCCACCATACCGTCGGCGTGTCCACCTTTGTGGGCCCCTCCATTTACATTTCCACCACCTCCAACATTGCCGTCGCCTCTTTCGCCTACACCGCTACCAGCTTCTCTGTGGAATTTTCCTGAACCTTAACCGCCTCCACCCGCGGAGAAGAGGAGGGACCTTGTGGCAGAACATAACCCTATACTTAATAACAAACACACAAATGCTATAAAGAATACTCTTCTTAGATTATCCATTTTTTATAAGTATTAGGTTAGCGTGGGTATTATTTTTAATATTATTTTGATAAAAATCATATGCGAGAAATTATATTTATTGAGACATTATTTTATGTATAATGGTGGTTGTAATAATATATATTAAAAATATTGCAGTTTTAATCTCAGTAATTGTGAGAGCAGAATCTCACAACCTCAATTCCCGACTTTTCAGGTCGTATGTTCTTGAGAGTAATTTAGAAAATCAAGAGAAAAATATGTATTATATTTATTAGTCGAGAATTCGGTCCTTACAATGATTCTTCCTTTTTCATTTATACAAGCTCAAAAAAATATAAACGTCTATATCTTAATTTCAAACTTGGAATTGAATTCGTAATCTTGTCTTTAAATGCAAGGCTTGATTCTTGGAGGTGACATAATTATGTTTGACCATGCTTAGATTGCGGTCGAGCTCGTACTGATATCTTCCTGCGAGCTTACTTCCTTCCCTGCGAGCTCGCTGTTTCCAGCATGCTCGCTGCTCCCATCGTGCTCGTTTTTAGCTCGCGCCTTTCTTACCTCAACTCATAAACAGCCTCGTGAAACCTCGTCGTGGGCTGAGCCTTCATTATTGAGCATGCTTAATCAAGCTGGGCTTTAGGTGTGAAATTTAGGCCCAACAGTTGCCCCCCAGCATCTTTAATGATTTATCATTGAAGATGCGGAGCTGCGATCTTGGGATTTGATTGGCCCTTTGATTGGCACGATCTCGCAATCTCGGACATTTTGTTGATTTTTAGCCTGTTTATCGGGCGAGTCTGCAGGGATCCTATAGCGCCTACGCGACTTTTAAGGGATGTGACAGGATGAGTGGGCGAGTGGGTATAAATGAGCGGTTCTCGTCGCTTCAACTCCCCACGCCGCCTCAACTCCCACTTACCGAGGTAATGATGTCTTTTCACTTTTTCCCTTCTCTTTCTTTTATTATTATTTTTAATGCATTAATTGAACTGTCTTCATCCCTTATCTTTTTACTTTTATCCAAGAGACTTTTCTACGATAGTTCAGCCTCCATTGTTTCCGATCGAGTTTTTCTCTTTTTCGGACTGGTTTTTCTTGCAATGGCTTCTAATTCCCAGCTGGATACTCATCCTCCTCCTGCCGAGCGATTTGATTCTCACTCGAAGAGCACGATCTCGGCTGCTGAGCTTGCGAATATCTCTTCCTTGTGTGGACTTGATATCGGCGATCTGCTCATATTGTCGCCTGACAGCTCCCCGGAGAGTCCTCCGGAGGGTTACGCGTGCGGTTATGCCGCGTTCTTCCTGAGATGTCGCCTTATTTTCCCATTTCGGCAGCTGTCTCTAATATCGTCAGCGACCTCGGACTTGCCCTTCCGCAGCTTATGCCTAGTGCGATGAGGTCTCTTGTCGCACTCTGGGTGCGATCTAAGGAATCTGGGGTTGTATTCGATACCGAGGTTTTTCGCCAGCTCTTCAACGTTAAGGGAAACTCTCACCTTCGCGGGACCTATTATTTCCCGGCGAAGGTCAATCGATCTGTCTTCAGATTCAACGTGAGGGATGAAAAATGGTGGGAACAATGGTTCTATTTTAGAATTTCCAGCGCGTCGATTGAGGGCGAGTCGGTACTTCGCCATACGTGGGCCCAGATCTCTGGTCAGCGCGACCTCCCGGATGTCGATTTGAACATCCCTTCTGGGAGATTGATTGTTCTTCCCTTTTTTTTTTGCTTTTTTATTTATTTATTCCAGTATGATGACCTTTCTCCTTTGGTGCAGAATCGATCGATTCTTCAAAAACAGTGACAGCTGAGGTCCAACGACTTGTCGACCTCGTCAAAGGCGACGGTTCCGACTGGAAGGGTTTTTCTCTTGATAGAATTCATCAAGCTCGTGATCGCCGAACTCCCGGGTTATCCGTCGCGTCTGCTTTTCGGCTAATAGGTTTGGGTGAATTTGTGTCTCTATCTTTTTTAGACTTGAGAATTATTTCTTTACTCGAATATTTTTTGTTTGATTTCGCAGATTCCCCAGCTCCGTCTCCCTTACTTCAAATTCAAGCTCCGACTCCCGATCCGTCTATCATTCCCAGGCTCGAGGCTGTTGCTAAAGATTTAGCTCGTGCCGAGATTGATCCCCTGGCTGGTTCCCAGGAGCCAGCTGTTGCCCTTGCTACCTCCCAGATCGATCTTACTCGTAGCGAGAGCTCCACCGAATCCAGCAAGATGGTTCCTCCCAAGAAACCGCCGCGTCTTTCTTACAGGGAGAGGATGCGATTGCGCCCTACCCCGACGGTAGATGGTGCTCTTGACAAGAGGGTTAAAGAGGTTTTTGGTAAGTCTGTTCCTGCTGAGATGGCGCATCGAGAGGAGGTTGAGAAGGATGAGCGTCGCGAGGTCGAAGCTGATCCTGTTGGAGGTGGCATTTTGCCAGTAGGTGGTGAAACCGAGACTGCCCAGCGCGATGTTCGAGCTACAGGTCCTCAGAGGTCCACTTCCAGGGTGTCTTCTAGGGAACCAAGTCATTCGGCTGAGCAGCAATCCCGTTCCAAACGATCTCGTGGTGATGGTTTTGATGGTGAAGAAACGTCAAGGAGGTATGTGATACCTCGTTCTCAGGGTAGCGGAGGTGCTTCTCCGAATGCCTTCAGGTTCGATTTTGACGGACCAGAGGCGATCGTGGAAAACAGCTCCCAGCTTGCAAATCTCTTTAGGCGTGTTAGGCCCTCGTCTTGTTTCTTTCCGTCTCTTAGGAATATGAAGAAGCCTGAGGGCTATATTCGGTTCGCAAGTGCGATGGGTCAGGTAGGTTTTGCTATCTTTTATCCCTTTTTGCTTTGATTTTTCCTTTGCTGAACTTTCATTTCTTTTTCCCAGGCCGTTTCTGCTGCTAACGAGCTGATTACCTCTTTCGAGCAAGATCTCCGTTCTGCGACCCAGCCTGAGGAAGTGGAGCGGGCAGCTAGGACTATTACTGACCTTGTCGCTGAAAGGGACGAGTTGGCGAGGAGAATTGCTTGTAACGAGGAGAAAATGGCCGAGGTTGCTCTTTTGGAAGGCCGGGTTAGGGACCAAGCCGTTCTGGCTAAAAGGTGGGAAGATTCCGCTCGGGAAGCTCAAGCTCAGATTTCTTCGTTGGAGAAATTAAACGAGGACTTGAAGGTGGATCTCCGTGTCGCCGAGGGGCGAGCTGGAGCTGCTGAGGTTGGTCTGCGTTCAGCTAGTGAGAACATAGTGGACTTGAGGGTCCAGGTTGAGAAGGTTACAGAAGACTCGAAGAAACTTGCCAAGAGGCAAAAGGAGATGGTGAAGAAAGCTGAGAAAACTGCGAGGAGGGAGATATCCAAGCAGTATCGTGCCATTCTTTTGGGAGTAAAAGATAAATGGGAGAAGAAGAAGGTCGAGGTCGATACCGAGACCCAAATTATGGAGTGCAAATCCAATATCCTTCTTCTTGATGATATTATCAGCCAGACCATCGATGATTTTGAGGCTGAAAAGAAAAACATCCAGGTTGAGAAGCTGAGATTGGACGCGGAGCTTGCCATCGTCCAGGTATCAGATTTTTCCCTGGGTAAAATTGATATTCCTCAGGTGTCCGATGACTCGGTTACGCTGCCTGCTGGGCCAAGTGCATCATTGAATGACCAGCTGGATCTTGGTTCTCAGGAGCTTAGGAAGGAGTTCCCGCTGCCCTCAAATCAAGGTGCTCCGGAGGATAAACCCGCCGATCCTACTTGTTAGGAATATCTTTATTGTTTTCGTTTCTTGTTGTTTTTGTTCGAACTTGGTGCCTGGGGAGGCCTTTAAACCTTTTTCTGGTTTGTTTGTTGAACTTGTTCACGCCCTAGTGGGCTTTTGGTTTGAACGTATGCTCCTTTGAGGAGGCTTTATTTATTTTGATGAAAAAAGTCTTTCATGTTTTTTGCCTTTTTTACGTTTTAGATCAAAGGCAGTTTTTTTTCCAAGGATCCAGGTCGTTTAGAGACCTTGCTCCCAGGTCGTTCAGAGACCTCGGGAGCTGACCAGACGATTTAAAGACGCAAGGTCGAAGCCGTTTAGAGGCATGCATGTAACCTAAACGGTTTAGACGTAGAGGTTATTGTCATTTAGAGACTAGGAAGGTTGTGACTCTGTGATTTAGACGCAAAGTCGAGTCATGCTAACTGGTAGCATGCTCTAGCTCGTAAGGCTGTTTGTTTATAGGGTGAAGCTTTTAGCTTGTATATGATGGTTGAGGGGTCCCAGGCTGTTTTTAACAGGCTCACAGAAGAAAAGGTTTTTTTTTTTTATTAATAATAATAGTTGCACCCTTGTGAGGTTGCCTACGTACCCTGAGGAGGGATCAAGCCTTTCCGTAGTTCGATTTTTACAAGTGTCTTTTTAGTGATAGTACTTCTTTAGATTCATGGCATTCCATGAGTTCCTTTCAGGCGTATTGTCGTGCATCCTGGTGAGCTTGTATACGCCGTCTTTTACTATCTCGGAGATCTGGTATGGGCCTTCCCAGTTGGTGCCGAGTTTTCCGGCGTTTCTTTCCCTTGTGTTCTCGTAGGTTTTTCGTAGGACGAGCTCGCCGACTCGAAATCTTCGCTGCTTGACCTTCGAATTATAGTAGCGTGCTGCCGCTTGCTGATAATTTTGAAGGTTAACGAGTGCTCGGTCTCGACGTTCATCGATGACATCGAGGTGGTCGAGAAGCATTTCGTTGTTCAGCTCCTCGTTTATGGGACATATATCTATTCTCAGGCTGGGAACTGCGACCTCGGCGGGAACCACAGCCTCAATTCCATAGGCTAAGGAAAATGGTGTTTCTGAGGTTGCCTTGCGGGGTGAGGTCCGACAGGCCCATAGTACTCCAGGAAGCTCGTCGGACCACCTTTGCTTTTTAGCATCCAGTCATTTTTTGAGATTGCTTAATATTAGCTTGTTTGCTGCCTCAGCCTGCCCGTTACCCTGAGGGTAACGTGGGGTCGAAGTTGTTAATCTGATTCCGTGATCTCCGCAGAATTCGAGGAATTGATTTGAGATGAATTGTGACCCGTTGTCGGTCACGATTTCGTATGGGACTCCGTGCCGGCAGACGATATTCTGCCATACGAATTCCTGTACGTGATTTGCTTTAATTTGCTGGAAAGCTCCTGCCTCCACCCACTTGGTGAAGTAGTCGGTGAGGACGAGTAAGAAACGACACCTTCTTTTTCCCGAAGTTACCATGGGTCCTACTATATCCATTGACCACCTCATAAAGGGGTACGGAGATGAAATGGAGGATAGATTTTCTGTAGGCTGATGTAGAGTCGGAGCATGTCGTTGGCATTTGTCGCATGCCTTAGAATGTTCTTCGCAGTCGGCAACCAAGGTGGGCCAAAAATATCCTTGCCTTTTGATCCTGATAGCTAGTGCCCTTCCTCCGGAGTGGCTGCCACACGAGCCTCCGTGAATTTCCGACAATATCGTAAAGGCTTCGAGCCCGTGGATGCATACTAGGTAGGGGCCGTTTACACTTCGCTTGTAAAGGCGAGAGCTGATTATACATTATCTTGAAACTATGGTTTTGAGCTTGCGAGCTTCCCACTTGCTGGGGGGAGTCTCTCCCCCCTCAATGTATTGTATAATCGCTAATCGCCACTCGGCTCTTGCGATCATATTTTCGCGGAGCGTAACGTGCCTGTCGTCAGGCAGTTCTGGCTCCGGGTCGGTGGCTTCTTCCTCTTGTGGTGGGAGGTTGCCTGTTACCGTTGCTATTGTTATATCTATCTCCATGTCGTCATTGTCTACTTCCATTGGAACCTCGCTATCTTTGTCGATTTTGATGCTTGGTTTCTCAATTCCTTCTACTGGAATTACTCTTTTTATGAGTGGATTTGAGGTTGATGCCAGAGCTGCCAGTGCGTCTGCTATTGTGTTTTCACCTCGCGGTATTCGCGTTAGATTGAAGGTTTCGAACTGTTTGACTAGCTCACGAACTATGGCTAGATAGGATTCCATCCTGTTATCTCTGGTTTCATATTCTCCGTGAAACTGACTTGTAATTAGCTGGGAATCGCTGAACGTATTTAGCTTACGTATTCCTATTCCAGCTGCGAGTCGGAGGCCTGCTATTAAGGCCTCGTACTCGGCTTCGTTATTTGATGCTGGGAATCCAAGCCTGAAAGATTGTTCTACAATTTCGTTAGTCTGGGATATAAGGTGGACTCCCACACCTGCCCCTTGTTTCGAGGATGCTCCATCGACATAAAGCTGCCAGGTTTCGGTGCTTGTTCCGGTAACCTGGCTATTAGCTGTGAGCTCGATAATGAAATCAGCTAATACTTGTGCTTTGGCGCTGGTCCGAGGCCGATATTTGATATCGTACTCGCTCAGCTCGATGGCCCATTTTGCTAACCTGCCGGACTGGCTGGGGCTGTGCAATACTGTGCGTAACAGTTGTGTTGTCATTAGTACGATGGGGTGTGATTGGAAATACGGCATGAGTTTGCGAGCTGAGATTAACACTGCCAGAGCCAGCTTTTCCATTCGTGGATATCTGGTCTCGGCATCTACTAAGGATTTGCTCACGTAGTAGATTGGCTTTTGCTCAGCTCGTTCTTCTCTTATGAGGACGCCACTCACTGCGACTTCGGAGATTGCTACGTACAGGTAAAGTGGTTCACCCTCAAGTGGTTTTGATAAGATGG
This sequence comes from Eutrema yunnanense, assembly GCA_002933935.1. Lineage (NCBI taxonomy): Eukaryota > Viridiplantae > Streptophyta > Magnoliopsida > Brassicales > Brassicaceae > Eutrema > Eutrema yunnanense. The sequence continues at coordinate 272,403 of PKML01058485.1, read as the reverse complement.
GGGGCTCGGAGAGGTACGTTTTCAGTTGTTCAAAGGCTTCCCCGCACTTGTCATCCCATACGAATCTTTTGTTTCCCTTTAGCAACTGGTAGAAAGGGATACACTTATCAGTCGACCTGGAAATGAACCGATTTAACGCGGCTATACGGCCTGTCAGCCTTTGCACCTCTTTTACTGAGCTCGGAGGTTGCATTTCCAGGAACGCACTGATTTGTTTGGGGTTTGCTTCTATTCCTCGTTGAGTTACTATGTAACCTAGGAATTCGCCTGAGGCGACTCCAAAGGTGCATTTTGAAGGGTTAAGTTTCATCCCATATTTGTTGAGTAAGTTGAAGCATTCCCCCAGCTGAGCTATGTGATCTTCCTCTTTTAAGGACTTGACCAGCATGTCATCAATATAGACTTCCATCGTTTTCCCCAAGAGGCTTGCGAACATTTTGTTCATAAGTCTTTGGTAGGTGGCTCCCGCATTTTTGAGGCCGAATGGCATTACTTTATAACAGTACGTTCCTCATTCTGTTACGAAGGATGTTTTGTCCTGGTCCTCAGGGATCATTTGTATTTGATTATACCCTGAGAATGCGTTCATAAAGCTGAGGAGCTCGTGTCCTGCGGTAGCTTCTACTAGCCTGTCGATGTGAGGTAGTGGGAAGCTGTCCTTAGGACACGCTTTGTTTAGATCCGTAAAATCGATGCAAACTCGCCAGGTGCCATTTTTCTTTTTCACTACAACCGGATTTGCTAACCAGTCGGGATATTTTACTTCTTTGATGAATCCTACATCTAGCAATCTGATGACCTCGTTATTGACAGCGTCGGTCTTGTCAGGTCCGAATTTCCGACTCTTTTGGCGTACTGGTTTATGATTTGGGTCCACATTGAGCTCGTGCGAAATTATATTCAGATCGATTCCGGGCATGTCAGCTGTTGTCCATGCGAATGAATCGGAATTTTCTTTGAGGAATGTTGTTATTTGTTCTTTTTGGGATCTGGTGAGCTCGGATCCAATTCCTACTTTCTGGTTAGGATGAGACTCGTTGACACGATTTTCTCGATAAGGTCTTTGCGAGGCCCGATACTGCCTGGACCACTTTTCTTTTTGGCTAGTTGGTATTTGAGCTCGTCTTTTCGTTGCAGTTGGTATATGGCGCTTTCTTTTGCGATCTGGAAGCCTGCCATGTAGCACATTCTGGATTCCCTTTGACTTCCTTTAATTGTTGCGATCCCATTTTGGGCTGGAAATTTTATGCATTGGTGGTATGTCGAGGATACGTCTCTCATTGAATGTATCCAGGTCCTTCCCAGGATGGCATTGAATGGGGCTGGCCTATCTATAACCGTGAATTCGACTATTCTTCTTACTCCAACTGCTATTACTGGGAGTCGTATTGTTCCGAGAGATAGCGTGGTTTCCCCGGAAAAGCCGTTTAACACCATCTTATTTTCTTCGATTTCGCGATCCGCTATATTCATTTCCCTGAGAACGCTTAGGAGGATGAGTTCTACAGAGCTCCCCATGTCTACAAGCATTTTAGTGAGCTCGTATTCGCCCACTTCTAGCATGATGAGGAGGGCATCGTCATGTGGAGAATCTAGTTCAAAAGCTTTGCTTTCCCAGAACGAAATTTGTGTGTTAGGTCCCTTGAATGGGTTCCTTTCACGTGTGTCGGTGTTTACCCTTCGCTGATGTTTCTTGATTGAGTTTACGGAGTTGCGGCATAGCTGGGATCCTCCGTGAATAAAGTTAATTCTTTTCTTCATGCTGGGAGGAGGTAGGTCCGTTTCCCTATTTTTGGGGGGATCTCGCCTCGTCTCCTCCTCGGATGAACGTTCTCGTTTACGATCATCCTCAGATGGGCGGTCCCGCCTTTCATCTTCTCGTGCTGGGTAATAGTTCTTCCTTGGAGGAGGTTTTTCCAGCTCGATTTTTCCCAGCTCCCCTGCTGCGAACTTAGCAGCGAGCTGCTCCTTCACCTCGTGGCACTCCTCCGTGGAGTGGCCCTTGATCCTGTGGAAGTCGCACCACTTGCTTGGATCGTAAGGCTTGAATCTATTGCGAGGTGGGCTACCTACTGAGTATGAGTGTATCCCCTGGCTTTGTTTTGGATCCTGGGAATCCTTTCTCCCGGATTTTTTAGATCCTTGGGAGTTGGTTGTCTGAGATTGTCTAACCGAGGTTGCAGGTGCACTTGCTTCCTCGAGGATAATCCAGCGCGAAGCGCGATGTAACGCATCATCTAGTGATACCGGCTCCCGGACTGTAAGCTCCTCAAAGAATTTCGAGGTCTTCACCAATCCGTTTTGGAGGGCTTTCATGGCCGTTGGGTTGTGTAGATCGGCGATTTTCGCTTTGATGGATTTAAAGCTGTCAATATACGTCCGTAGTGAATCGCCTGGCTTTTGAGTGAGAACCCACAGGTCAGCCTCCGAGGTCTCGATCTGGATGAATACAGAATATTGTTTCAAAAATGCAGCTTGAAGTTGTGTGAAGTTGTCTATCGAGTTTGGTTTCAAAGAGGTGAACCATTCCAGGGCCGAATCTGTTAGATTTTCGGCGAAGAAACGGCAGCGTGCTGATTCGAGGTCACCCCCGGGTAATCGCACCCTTGAAAAGGCGAATTTGAAGCTTCTCATGAACGCCTTTGGGTCAGTTTCCCCGTTGTATTTGGGAAATCGGATGTTTCCGACGTCGTCAAGCTGAGGGCTCGCGATTTGTGAGGTGAATGGGGTCTGGTTGACCTCGTCAATCATCCGATCGATCTCAGGTGCCGAGCTCAGAGCGGTGTGGATCTGCGATCTCATCTGTTGCAGCTCGACGTTGGTGTCTTCATAGTACTTCTTGATTGACTCAAATTCAGGCATGCTGCCTGAACCATTCCCGTAATTGTATTGAGGTTGAAGCAGGAATCCTTGGCCCAGCTGGGCAGGATTTTCGACCACGTTCTCAGGTCGGGGAACAGGTCGCCCGATCGTGCCTGC
>PKML01058485.1:193075-267970 GCA_002933935.1 Eutrema yunnanense | reverse complement strand
GGCCGTTGGGTTGTGTAGATCGGCGATTTTCGCTTTGATGGATTTAAAGCTGTCAATATACGTCCGTAGTGAATCGCCTGGCTTTTGAGTGAGAACCCACAGGTCAGCCTCCGAGGTCTCGATCTGGATGAATACAGAATATTGTTTCAAAAATGCAGCTTGAAGTTGTGTGATGTTGTCTATCGAGTTTGGTTTCAAAGAGGTGAACCATTCCAGGGCCGAATCTGTTAGATTTTCGGCGAAGAAACGGCATCGTGCTGATTCGAGGTCACTCCCGGGTAATCGCACCCTTGAAAAGGCGAATTTGAAGCTTCTCATGAACGCCTTTGGGTCAGTTTCCCCGTTGTATTTGGGAAATCGGATGTTTCCGACGTCGTCGAGCTGAGGGCTCGCGATTTGTGAGGTGAATGGGATCTGGTTGACCTCGTCAATCATCCGATCGATCTCAGGTGCCGAGCTCAGAGCGGTGTGGATCTGCGATCTCATCTGTTGCAGCTCGACGTTGGTGTCTTCATAGTACTTCTTGATTGACTCAAATTCAGGCATGCTGCCTGAACCATTCCCGTAATTGTATTGAGGTTGAAGCAGGAATCCTTGGCCCAGCTGGGCAGGATTTTCGACCACGTTCTCAGGTCGGGGAACAGGTCGCCCGATCGTGCCTACATGAACCACCCTTTCTAGGTCGTCTTGGCGAGCTGCGATTAGGCGATTTTGTTATCTGAGAACCAATATCAGGTTCCGGATCTCAGCTATTTGATCACGAGCCGGCTGGTTTACGATTGCATGTCCCGAAGGAACGACAATTTCGTTGATCCCAGATGTGATGTTCGCTTCCGAGGTGGTAATGGGAACGTTTGTTGTCCCATTCGAGCTCATCGGAGAGGTAGTATCAAGCTGGGATGGTGGAATGAAGGTATTCATAGCTCCAGATGAAGCAGTGACTACCGCACTTGTCGTATCCGCCATTATCTTCTTTTGAGTGGTTAGTTTCGTAGGTTACAAAGAGGAAGTTGTTTTGCTCTTCCCCACAGACGGCGCCAAATTGTGAGAGCAGAATCTCACAACCTCAATTCCCGACTTTTCAGGTTGTATGTTCTTGAGAGTAATTTAGAAAATCAAGAGAAAAATATGTATTATATTTATTAGTCGAGAATTCGGTCCTTACAATGATTCTTCCTTTTTCATTTATACAAGCTCAAGAAAATATAAACGTCTATATCTTAATTTCAAACTTGGAATTGAATTCGTAATCTTGTCTTTAAATGCAAGGCTTGATTCTTGGAGGTGACATAATTATGTTTGACCATGCTTAGATTGCGGTCGAGCTCGTACTGATATCTTCCTGCGAGCTTACTTCCTTCCCTGCGAGCTCGCTGTTTCCAGCATGCTCGTGGCTCCCATCGTGCTCGTTTTTAGCTCGCGCCTTTCTTACCTCAACTCATAAACAGCCTCGTGAAACCTCGTCGTGGGCTGAGCCTTCATTATTGAGCATGCTTAATCAAGCTGGGCTTTTGGTGTGAAATTTAGGCCCAACAGTAATTATATATAGTTTGTGAGGTTTCAACGGTCTTGTTTTGAATCTATATATGTCCCGTTTGAAAAACGTATTATATGGGCGAATATTTATAAATTAGTATATCAAAGTCAACTAAAAGTGTAACAAAATAATCAAATGCTATTTTAATAACTATAATATTGACACGAAAATTAAATATATTTAAGAAAATAAGTTTTTTTAATCATTTTCAGTTTCATCTTTGTTATATATGTTTTCTATGCAAACAACAAAAAGTTATAAAGTTATTATCTTTCCTTAACTAATTTAACCAATACAAATTTCTGATTTAATCTACTAAATTGAAAAAAAAAAACTAATAAACATAAATCTTGCTTTCACATTCATAACAACTTTAATTTTGAAACAAAGAAAATAGATGAATATGAAATGAATTTTGAAACTAATTTAAAATCACAAAAGATCGACAATTTTTTGTCAGTTTTATTTTGAAGATGTAAAGACCGGACTTTTGTTTGGTAGCATATTGGTTGTGGTAGTTTTTTTTTTTGACGTCGGTTGTGGTAGTTTTTAAATGATTTTTCAATGATTGTCCCTTACTTCTTCCAATCAGAGTGAATAATTTTTTTCATCATATTCATTTCCATTCTCGTTATATCTGTTTTCTATAAAAATAATAACAAAAAAAAAATCAAAAATTATTTCCTTCTTTAACTATTTTAATCAATACAAAATTTTAATTTAATCCACAAATCGAAAAGCAATGTAATAAACACAACTTCTGCTCTCATATCTATGAAAAAAATAATAATTTTGAAACCAAAACAATATATGAATATGATATGAACTTTGAAACAAAGTGATAATAACAAAAAACCGACAAAGTAAATATACATTTTGTAAATTTTACATTGGAAAGATAAGCATGAATTTTGTCTGGTGACATATTGGTTTTGGTAACTTTTCAATGGTTCTTCGATGAGATCATAAACCTAAGTGATGATGATTTAATTCTCATACTTAGGGGTCATTGAAAATAACATTGAAATAACAAACATTAATTTATATCTGAGAAGATTGGTTTACTCATAGTCATTTTTGCTTCATTATAATCGTCTTTCTCAATCCAATGGTGAATTCTTTCTCATGTCGTTTTTTTTTTATTCATCATAGCATATCTTTGATCAAGAAGATAATCAATTAGTCAAAATCAATATCCTTAGAGGCATATAACTATAACATCACATTTTATTAGTAATACATTTTATTTTGACATATAATTTCCTTTTTCTTTTTTTGTTTGTTAAGCTTTTTATGTTGATTTTTCATAGAGTTAACATAAATATCAAGTTAATTTCCTTTTAAATATTTTTTTTTCTTTTGTCAATTTAGCTCTTTTGATATTAATTCTATTTTTGATTTTTTTTTCTTTGTTAATTTAGCTCTTTTGATATTTATTTCCATTTTAAGAGACGATTTTTTGGCATATAATTTATTTTTCTTTTTTTTGTTTGTTAAGCTTTTTATGTTGATTTTTTATAGAGTTATCGTAGATATCAAATTTATTTTCTTTTAAATGATTTTTTCCTTTGTTAATTTAGATTTTTTATATTTATTTCCATTTTAACATATTTTTTTTTTGGAATTTTTGACATTATTTAAGATTTAATTAAAATGATGATTTGGCATATTTTAATTGGTCATTCTATTTGGACATCTTTAGTTGCATATAGCATTAACTTTTATTAGTATAAATTTTTTTTTGACATATAATTTCCTTTTTTTGTTAAGCTTTTGTGTTGATTTTCCATAGTGTTAGCATAGATATGAAGTTAATTTCCATTTAAATGATTTTTCCTTTTGTTAATTTAACTTTTTGATATTTATTTCCATTTGGTTTTTTTTTGTTAATTTAGCTATTTTGCTATTTATTTCCATTTTAAGAGATACGATTTTTTGGAATTCTTGACAATATTTAAAATTTAATTAAAATGTTGATTTGGCATATTTTAATTGGTCGTTTAAAATCCTATGTGGACGCCCTTAGAGGCCTATAGCATCAAATTTTATTATTAATAGATTTTTTATTAGAAATGTGTAAAATTTATATGTATAACAAAAATATGAGTTGTACAATTTGAATGCATGCAAAACTAAAAATGTTTGCGTATTTATAGTATCGCTCATTTACCTACTTTGATGGTTTAGTCATTAAAATTTTGTGGTCTAAAAAGCATATTCCTCGTCAATTATTGGCTTGGAATATTTGGAAAATATATTAATTTAATTCGAGCCGGTTATTGTTTTCGTTTTAAGTCTTCCTTTCATATTAACAAAATCAAAGAGGAAATATTTTTTTTTTGGGTAAAATGTTAAGATTTATACAATTTTCAATATTTTACAGAGTTACAAGGATACAACAAAGAAAGCAGATTAACCAAAAAGAAAACTAAAAAAAAAAACGAAACAACTACCGAAAAGAGGAAATATTTTGTTTCAATATTGTAGGGTATTACTATTTCCTAAGAGTGACAGAGTTTGATCGATATAGTAGTTTATCCTATATTTGGATCAGATATATATGATCGATCCAACTATATTTGACATTGTCACAACTCACAAGACTCGCAATTTGGATATATATACCCATATATGCATTCAAAAAGTTATATATACAAATTCAGTTATTTAAGGCCCAATATCTTATCATGACATCGCCCAAATGATTAGTGGGTTATGAATTTCAATATTGAGTACAAGGAAGATATAGATGAACATTATGGTCGTCGATATGGGGATTGTAAAAAATTGATCTAAAGATCGAGGATTGTAAAAAATTGATCTAAAGATCGGGAAAAATATTAATATGATTATAATGACTATACCTTTTCTATGTGACTATGTCTAGAAACTTGGAACATAATACAAAACTAGAAATAAACAGATTAAAGATTTTTTTTTATCAACAACATACAATATGCATGTTTAAACATAAATGGTCACTACAAAAATAAATTCATATTCCGACGACCACCATCATTGAATATTTGTTGGAATGGAGTTACTCCGGCGAATTTCTGACGAATACACATTCGTCGGAATTAGAGTCTCAGAAAACAGGTTTTCTCAGAAAATTGTCGGAAATGAGCGAGGGATTGTATTCTCATAAATTCGTCGGATTGATTTCTCGAAAATTGGATACGAATTCCGACAGGGCTTTCCGATGCAGACTTTCCGACACCGGCGACCATCGGAATGTTTCCGAGAAACTTTCGAGGAATTTAATTTATTTTTTAAAAAATATATAATATGAATCCAACATTCATTTAGGCTCGCTGCGTTTTCTGCCGTCGATGGAGTTTCTCGTTTCTTTCTGCTCCGTCGGTGTTCATCTTCTCTGACAGGCGACAAACCACGCCAATCATTTGTTTTCAATGGCTCATCTTCTCTGGCAAGCTCCGCCGGTGTTTATCTTCTCCGAAGAGCTCCATCGGTGTTCATCTTCTCCGACAAGCCATACATTTTCCAAAGTCTAAGCAGTTTATTGGGTTAAATATGGGTTTATGGGCTTCCAACTCACAACCAATTGACAATGAGTGGATTGGTCCATATCTCTTATATATTACTTTGGATCCCTTCCAACTTCCGATGTGGGATAATATTCCCTAATACGCCCCCTCGAGATGATGGCTTTTTGCCTATCAATCACGATATGTTCGGGCATGGATCGATGGACCAACTATGGGTCGGGTCGATAATGGATCGGGTTGGACAGTATGGATCAGGCTCTGATACCATGTTAAAGTACAAGGGCTTCCAACTCAAAACTAATTGACAATGACAGAATTGGCCCATGTCTCTTATATATTACTTAGGATCCCTTCCAGGGAATATTACATTGTTGTGGTTCTGGAATTCTTTAAGTGGAGATTCATGGATAAACAAATTGTATCATAGAGAGAAGAAGGAGATTCTAGATAAACAATTGAGATTTGATGTGATAAGGGTAAAATCGTGGGAGGATTATATAGGAGGCGGTTCCGACGAACGATTCTCTCGCTTTTTCCTCGGAAACTTAAGTATTAAATTTTAATCGGGAGATTCAAATGAATTGGGATTTATACGCGGAAAAATAAATTTTAGTATCTGAGAAATTTCCGATAACCCATAAACTTTCCGATGGTGGTTGTCATCGGAAACTTGTCGAAAAAGGATCTCACGGCGACATGTATACCCTATTGTAGTACCAACGATTTTCCGATTAGGTTTCCGACCAAATACCGAGAAGATCATCCGTCGATAGTTTCTGAGAAAATCCTGACAACGTTTCCAAGAGGTTCCCGAGAAAATCTGTTTCTCGAAAAGTTTTTTTTCCGAGAAAATTCCGACAAAACTTGATTTCCTCGCTATGTCCTTGCTCTGTCGTCAGAAATTTTCTGAGAACCACGGTCGTCGGAATCCCCTACGTTTTTTTGTAGTGGGTGATACAACAACGACACTAATACATACAACTTAGCTATATGTTTTGGTTTCTTCTTGTTGCATAAAATGATATTATTTGTTAATTTAATTTAATATCATATTACAAATGATGAAATCAATCAAGAAGGGTGAATGTAACTTCCTGCAACACTTAGAAATACGACGAATATCTCCTTTACAAATGATTCTACAACGAAAAGTTCTACCCGCACCACAAAAATTCATTATAGACGGTTCTACCTGCACCATGCTTAAAATGGACAATTATATCTTGAATCTACGAGATCACGACGAACGATTCCTCCTACACCATGTTAGAAGAATTAATAAATTATTGGTCAACCAATAAATCAAAGTGGCCTCCACTATGTTTTGGTTAGTCAAAGATGTTTGGAAAAACGATATATTTCTCCCCTGAGAAGTTTCATATAATAACAGATCCCCACAGAGTTTGAGCCTAGTTCTATTTCCCCACCTAATCAAAGTTCGAAACTTATTTCCTCACCAAATCAAAGTTCAAAACATATTTGCTCTCGAAAGCCAAATTCGAAATCTATTTCCCCATAGACCACGATTTAAGTCACTTTACTGTATACCAATTAACTGCTACCAAATTAATACCAACAAAAACCAAAATTTACCCGATTAAACCCGATTACTCTATAATTCCCACCCGAAACAAAATCCCCGACACTATAAACCCGATTACTCTCAAATCCCCAATTCTCTAAGAACCCTAGCCCTAAAAATCTGAACCCAGAAATCGATAACCCTAGCTGCAGATTTGGTCTTATTCGATAATGGAGTTAGCGGAGAGGAGAAAAGTCCCTGAATTTTACGATGAGGATTCCGACAGAGAAGATCGAAGAGAACGAAATGATTACAACATCGAGAAAGCGGGTGGTGATGATGATCCGAAAGTGAAGAAGAAAGAAGAAATTGGGTGAAGAAGAAAGAAGAAATCGGGTGAAGAAGAAAGAAGAAATCGCCGACTTCTTCCCCACCAGCACCGTCTATCGCATGATTCATCACCGCCGCTGGCGGCTCCTCCTTCGCCGCCTCTAGAGCCAACCAACTCCCCTCCACCTCCCCCGGAGGAATTCGAATCACCATCTCCTCCACCAAATCTCCTTCAGCCCCAGCCAAATCTCCTCTGGCTCCTCCGCCGCGCAACACGTCTCACGCACTACCACCTAAGTCCACGGCTGCAGGTGGACAGCTCAAGTCGCCACTTAATGTGCTCCTAGAAAGGAACTGCCCTTGATCTGCACTCTCTGGACTGAATTGGAACATATAGACCTTGCAAACAATTGGATCTGTTTCAAGGGTGTTGGATACGAATGGTCACACAAGAGATTGAGGATGGTCTCTTGATTCACCGAGTGATCCAGTAGATACTACACACTAAGGGATCGGTTTGCTTGAGAGATATGACTCACTAACAAGCTAAGATGCTCAAAAGAACAAATGATCTTACTTAGAAAAGGTTTTGATTGAAAAGAAAGATGAATTCTCGACAATGAGTTTACAGAGAATATAAAGAACACAATTGCTCTCTATTCAAAGCATCAACCCTCGAGGCTAGAAACTAATTAAGACTAGAAATAAAAACAAGTTTTAATTCAAAAGATAGAAGATAATTTTCCCTCCTTAGTCGTATTTCTCTTCTTGTGGACTTGGGCCTCGCCATAGCTTAGTGGACTAGATGTGGTGATTCAACCTTGTCTCATTAAAAACCTATCTCAAGAAAACCCAATGGGAAAAAACTTGAGACATGGAAAAAGAGTACAAAGTTGAATCACAAGTCCAATTAGCCTTCTTGGACTTGGATTACAACCAGTGTAGAAGTAACCATCTCTTTTCCCTCTTGACTTAGATAACTTTGCTTGAGGAATGCTCCAATAGCTTCATTGAGCTTCTTAGATTTTGAACGAGTCATTGGACCACTCGGGACAAGCAAAGCATCATCATATTCTTCTTGAACTGCTTCATGATCCTCAGCTACAAGCTTTCCATCCTCAGGTTCAAGCTCCATGTTTCCTTTGCTATCCATGATCACATCATCCCCCTCTTCTTGAAAAGGATTTGACCTCAAATCTATTTCATCTGCAAGAGAAGGAACTAAATCAGAAACATTGAAACTAGGACTGATCTTATACCTACCTTGGAGATCAAGCTGATAGGCGTTATTGCGGATCTTCCTTGTTATTTCAAAAGGACCATCAATTCTCGGCATTAGCTTTGATTTTCTTTCAGCTGGGAATCTCTTTTTCCTCAAGTGAACCCAAACTTGGTCTCCAACTTCAAAACTCATCTCACGCCGGTTCTTATTGGCCTGTTTTGAATAAAGCTTAGTTTTCTCTTCTATGTTTAGCTTAGCCTTCTCATGGATCTGTTTAACTAATTTTGCTTTCTTCTGTCCATCAAAGCTTAATCTTTCACTCGAAGGAATGGAGGTTAGATCCAAAGGAGATAATGGTTTAAAACCATAAACGATTTCAAATGGAGAAAACTTAGAAGTTGAATGCATTGAATGATTATATGCAAACTCTACATGCGGCAAGCAATCCTCCCATGACTTAAGATTCTTTTTGATTAATGCACGCAACAAAGTAGATAAGGTCCTATTGACCACCTCAGTTTGCCCATCAGTTTGCGGATGACATGTAGTAGAGAACAAGAGTTTAGTACCTAGCTTAGACCATAATGTTTTCCAAAAATAACTAAGGAACTTGGTGTCACGGTCAGAAACAATGGTCCTAGGCATGCCATGCAAACGGACAATTTCTTTAAAGAACAAACTAGCTACATGAGATGCATCATCTGTTTTATTGCAAGCTATGAAATGTGCCATTTTAGAAAACCTATCTACCACAACAAATATGGAATCTCTACCGTTTCTATTTCTAGGTAATCCAAGCACAAAATCCATAGATATGTTAGTCCAAGGATGAGAAGGAATAGGTAATGGAGTATACAAACCGTAGGGCTTAACCTTAGACTTGAACTATTTGCAAGTTACACATCTTTCGCAGATCCTTTCCACATCTCTCTTCATATGCAGCCAGTAGAAGTGATCTTGCATCACTTTCATGGTCTTAGCAATGCCAAAATGACCCATAAGACCACCACCATGTGCTTTCCTGACTAGAAGATCTCAAATAGAACAGTTAGAACACACAAGCGATTTTTATAAAAGAGGAAACCATCTTGTCTAAAGTAATGATCCTTAGCAATTTTTTCACAAGACTGGTATTTCTCTTTGAAATCATAATCAGATGCATACATAAACTTAAGTTGTTCAAAACCTAGCAATTTGGCATCTAAAGTAGAGATTAGAGCATACATGCGCGACAATGCATCGGCAACAATATTGTCCTTACCCTTTTTATACTTGATGACATATGGGAATGTCTCAATGAACTCTACCCACATGGCATGTCTTTTGTTGAGCTTCTGCTGTCCTTTAAGATGTTTTAGGGACTCATGATCAGTATGAATAACAAACTCCTTCGGCCAGAGATAGTGTTGCCATGTTTGAAGGGGTCGGACCAATGCATAGAGCTCTTTATCATAAGTTGGATAGTTGAGAGTGGCTCCTCCGAGTTTCTCACTAAAGAATGCAATATGCTTCTTATCTTGCCTTAAAACAGCTCAAATACCTATACCTGAAGCATCACATTCAATCTCAAATGTTTTAAGAAAATCAAGTAGTATTAAAAGAGGTGTCTTAGTTAGTTTATCCTTTAAAGCCTGAAATGCTTTTTCCTGTGCATCTTCCCACTTGAACCCAACATCTTTTTTAATAACTTTAGTGAGAGGTGCGGCCAATGTACTAAAGTCCTTCACAAATCTTCTGTAAAAGCCAGCAAGGCCGTGGAAGCTCCTCACTTCACCAACGAATTTGGGACTGGGCCAATCTCTAATGGCTTTTACCTTGTCCTCATCTACTTTGATTCCATCTGCACTCACCACAAAACCTAGAAACACAAGATTATATGTGCAAAATGTGCATTTCTTATAATTACCAAACAGTTTTTCTTTCCTAAGCACATTAAGAACAGATCGCAAATGCATAACATGTTCCTCTAGGTTTTTACTATAGATCAGGATATCATCAAAGTCAACAACTACGAAAACACCTATATAAGCTCTAAGAACATGATTCATTAACCTCATAAAGGTACTAGGTGCATTTGTTAACCCAAATGGCATAACTAGCCATTCATATAAACCATGTTTAGTTTTAAAGGTTGTTTTCCATTCATCACCCTCTTTCATCATAATCTGGTGATAACCACTTTTAAGGCCAATCTTAGAGAATATGCTAGAACCATACAATTCATCAAGCATATCATCTAATCTAGGGATAGGGTGGCGATACTTTACAGTGATATTGTTGACTGCTCTACAATCAACACACATGCGCCAGCTGCCATCTTTCTTAGGCACAAGTAGCACAGGGACGGCACAAGGACTCATGCTCTCTCTAATGTGTCCCTTCTCCATAAGCTCATCTACTTGCCTTTGTAACTCCTTTGTTTCTACAGGATTTGTTCTATACGCTGGTCTGTTTAGCAGAGAAGACCGTGGAATGAAATCAATCTGGTGCTCAATCCCACGAATTGGTGGCAACTCCTTTGGGCTATCTTCTGGAAACACATCATTGTAATCCTGTAAAAGAGCTTTCATTTCACTCGGCAGCACCGGTGCAAGATTAGTTAAGCTAGTTAAAGCTTCTTTAAACACAAACAATAGCATCGGCTGTTTAGATAACAAAACTTTCTTAACTTCACCAGCTTTTAAAAAGAAATTAGATGACGTAGCTCTGGGTTTATCCTTCTGTTTGAGTTGTTTTTGATCTTCATAAACTTCTTGGGGCATCATAGGTAACAGGATGGTCCTTCTGCCTTTAAAAACAAATGAATGCTTATTAGTAAAACCATCATGAATTACCTTGCTATCTGATTGCCATGGTCTGCCAAGAAGTATATGTCATGCCTCCATAGGCAATACATCACATAAGACTTCATCCTCAAATGTGCCTATGCTCAAGGGAACCATCACTTGACTGTTTACTTTCATCTCGCCTTCATCGTTAAGCCACTGCAGCTTGTATGGTCTCGGATGCTTTCTCAGATTGAGTCCAAGTTTCTGAACCATAAGCTCACTAGCTACATTGGTGCAACTTCCCCCATCTATGATGAGACTGCATATTTTCCCTTGCACAAGACATCTAGTATGGAACAGATTCTCTCTTTGCTCATGTTCCTCGTTTTTACTCTGAACACTCAAGGATCTTCTAGCAACAAGTAAACTTCCAAAAATAGTTGCTTCTTCATGCTCAGACAGTACTGCAGAATCATCTCCTTCCTCCTCAGATTCTATATCCCCATTGTCTAATAGAATCATAACCTTCTTATTGGAGCATTCATTCGCATAATGACCCCTGCCTTGACATTTGAAACACTTGACATCTCGAGACCTTGCTGTAGAAGCTTATGTTTTGCTTTGGTGACTAGTATTGGCTGTATATGGTTTTGATTCCACCTTTGGAGCTGCTACGGGTTTCACATCTTTCTGGTAATTGGGTTTAGTAGCTGCAGAACCCATTCCATAGCTTGATCTGGTCGTACTCCTCCTCTTAAGTTGCTGCTCAATCAAAATAGCTTTATGCAACATCTCTTCAATGTCTCCATATGGTTGCATCTCCAATTTATCCTGAATTTCTCTGTTTAATCCTCCTAGAAACCTTGACATGGCGGCTTCACTGTCTTCATAAATATCAGCTCTAAGGATAAGAGTTTCCAACTCTTGGTAGTAGTCTTCAACAGTACGGTGACCTTGAACCAATCTTCTAATCTTTTGATGCAACTCTCTCTGGTAATGGCTCGGTACAAACCTCTTTCTCATCAAATTCTTGAGCTCATTCCATGATTCCACAGGGAAATCTCTATTACGCCTCCTAGAAGTCATAATTTGATCCCACCAGCTGAGAGCATAGTCGTAGAACTATGTTGTTGCGACTTTCACTCTGTTGCTTTCTGTGTAATGCTGACAATTAAAAACCAACTATATCTTCTTCTCCCACTCTAGATAAGCGTCTGGATCATTTTTGCCGTGGAATGGAGGAATACGAAGCTTAACACCTCCAAAACCATCTTGAATCTGAGTCATGTCTTCATTTGTTCGTCTCGGCCTCCTATGATTGCTCCATGTTGATCCACTGCCACGTCCATAGTACTCATCAGCTGCTTCATCTCTTGGCGTGGTTTCTTTTTCCTTTTCTGGATCTCTTTCTGGAGATTTTTCATTCCTCTTTCTCCGAGTTTCTTTGTCTTGCTTAGAATCAAATTGGCGTAGAATATCTTGTCTAAATTCGTTCATCTGAGCAGCCATCAATTTCTTCATCTCGGCCATCATAGCTTCCATCATTAGTTTGTTTTGCACTGTGCGGTTGGATTCTTCTTGATGATCAGACATCTTGATGATCAGACATCTTGATGATCAGACATCTTGATGATCAGACATCTTCTCCTGCAACATAGATCAATCAAATCACCAGTACGATTTCCAATTGTTCATAATTCAGAGGTGACTCTTCGTGTGACACACGAAATCATAAACCCTAGATCTACGGATTTAAACCTATGCGTGCAAACGATCAGATCGGTGGAAGGAAAGATAAGATGAACAGATGATGATGATGATTCTGGATTAATACTCAAACTCTCGATCTATCAATCCTAATATGAGATTTAGAAAACGATCCAACACAAATGATAAAACGATTGGTATGATCTTTCGCGGAAGAACAGAACATGAATTGATTTAAAGGAAAAGGATACAACCTGATGATTAATCGGTGTAGTGCAGAGAATGGAGCTCTGATACCACTTAATGTGCTCCTAGAAAGGAACTGCCCTTGATCTGTACTCTCTGGACTGAATTGGAACATATAGACCTTGCAAACAATTGGATCTGTTTCAAGGGTTGTGGATACGAATGGTCACACAAGAGATTGAGGATGGTCTCTTGATTCACCGAGTGATCCAGTAGATACTACACACTAAGGGATCGGTTTGCTTGAGAGATATGACACACTAACAAGCTAAGATGCTCAAAAGAACAAATGATCTTACTTAGAAAAGGTTTTGATTGAAAAGAAAGATGAACTCTCGACAATGAGTTTACAGAGAATATAAAGAACACAATTGCTCTCTAGTCAAAGCATCAACCCTCGAGACTAGAAACCAATTAAGACTAGAAATAAAAACAAGTTTTAATTCAAAAGATAGAAGATAATTTGCCGTCCTTAGTCGTATTTCTCTTCTTGTGGACTTGGGCCTCGCCATAGCTTAGTGGACTAGATGTGGTGATTCAACCTTGTCTCATTAAAAACCTATCTCAAGAAAACCCAATGGGACAAAACTTGAGACAGGAAAAAAGAGTACAAAGTTGAATCACAAGTCCACTTAGCCTTCTTGGATTACAACCAGTGTAGAAGTAACCATATCTTTTCCCTCTTGACTTAGATAACTTTGCTTGAGGAATGCTCCAATAGCTTCATTGAGCTTCTTAGATTTTGAACGAGTCATTGGACCACTCGGGACAAGCAAAGCATCATCATATTCTTCTTGAACTGCTTCATGATCCTCAGCTACAAGCTTTCCATCCTCAGGTTCAAGCTCCATGTTTCCTTTGCTATCCATGATCACATCACCACCACCGCCTCTAGTCGAAACCGAATTTGAATTTGATGTACACATGAGATTAGATTCACGGTGGCCATGGAGAATTCTCGAAATTTATGGAAAAAATGAATCTTGTTAATTGGAATTGGATTTAGAGTGAATGAGATTTTGAGTTTGGTAATGGAGTGTGGACAAAAGACGGCGACGATGATGGGCCAAAAGTCTGATCTTTTTTTAATTTGGAGAAGCTTCTCCTTCTTTGTTTATGGATTAAGAGTCTCTCCATATCCATGTAATCCCAACTGTTGTAAATTGGCAATTGAATTGGGAATTTGATCATTAACAATTAATCAGGCTTGTAATTCCCCAAATCGCTTAGTTAATTTCTAGTAAAGTGCTGGTGTTGGGTCTTTGATTTTGGCGAACTCAATAAAAATAAAAACAACGTAATTAATTAGAGCTCGCATGATTGGTGAAGAAGAATTTGGGTTTGCTCTCCTTTTGATTCTGGAAAGAATGTGGGTCAATTTGTCGAACTCAATCCATGAATTGATAGCGAAGGAGATAAAGAAAACAATAGGGAAGAATAAGAAGTGTCGGGTCGGTCGGGTTCAGGTTTAATTTCGGTTTAATATCGAATTTAGGTTTAATATTTGTGTTTAATATTTCGGGACAAATAGGTTTTGAACTTTGATTCGGTGGGGAAATATGTTTTGAACTTTGATTAGGTGGGTCGTAGAATTAAGCTCAAACTTTGTGGGTATCTGTTCTTATATGAAACTTGTCAGAAGGAAATGTATCATTTTGATGTTTTGATTAAAATTTAATTGGAACTTAATTTAAAACTATACAACTTTATTTGTTTCGGGTTTATTTTGCTTTTTATTCTTCGAAAACCAAATATTTTAAAACTATATGTAGAAACTAATTACAATGCAAGTATGTATATGTAATATGTATATTATATAAGTACATTTCGAAATTTTCTTGTGTCGAGAACTTTTAGTCTTTTGGGTCTGTATATCTCTCCAAACTAGAAATCTAAGCGATATATTTAATAAACAAGATCTTATATACTTAAATACTTTTATTCGTATACAAATTTGGATATAAAAAACATTTTAATGCGTCTTATTTATCACTTGAGTCAATTGTATTTGGGTATATCTTAACAGTTTTTACGTAACATGTGTGATTTTCAATAATCGGGAAATCTTAAATCAAAAGCTACATTAATTCCTGAAACCTGTAAAAATTAGTGACCAGTTATGATTAAAATGGCAATAAAAAAAATGTCAAACTCTAATCCTTTAGCTAATGTGGTGAATCTTTCAACTATTGACCACCATAATTGGTTACATGTTAATCTTGATACTATTTTCGATTGCATAAATTTGTCCGCACTTTTTCTATCTTTTAGTCCATGCCATTTTCTATGTATTATTATTCCTTAATTTTTAACTCGTATTGGTAATAGCTTGTATGGATGATGATGTACAACTGAAACATGACAAAATTATCGTGATGGGTTTCTTTTGGAGGAAACAGAAGAAGCAAGAATGTTGATAAGGAAAAAGAAAGGCCATTCGTGTGCCACACTTTGTCGCCTCTCTTTTTCTTTTCCTATTATTATTATTTTTAGATTGAAATCCAAATTATTCGTATTTTATGGTGCAATGAGAAGCACACATGACACATCTTCGCAACTTATAGAATTTTATGTTAGGATTTGGATCCTAAAGATATTCAGGAAACAGTTATAAAAAAAAAATATACACACATATTAGATAAAAAAAAATGCTACTAAAACCTAGTTTTTACGTTGTAACATCAAATATATTTCTCATAACCCATAGACGAAACATAACTCGATCCGCAACGCCTTAAACCCTAACCTCAACGTTAAGTCAAAATGATGTGATAACTACGAAAGCATACCAATAATATAGAACCCTAGCACAGGACGAAGGCACGCTACTAATATCTTATATCACTCACCTCTTGAGGTTTTTTCTCTTTGTATTAATTATTTTTAAATCACAGAACGTTTGCATTTACGAACAATGAACATACGAAAGAAGTTCAGGGGTTGATATATCATGGTTTTTACCCCTTTTAGGTCATGATATAAGTCCGTTTTATAGAGTCTTTCTGCTATTCCGTAGTGTTTTAGAGTCTTTTACAGGTCTTAGCACGTTTGGAGCATAATTGGAGATATTTGAGCTTTCTGGAGCATTTTGGAGCAAAGCTGAAGTTCGTGTTGCTGAGTACCCGATTTCACGTCAAGCATCGATCGATACCCCCTGGTACCGATCGACACTCATCGCAGCTGACACGACCCGCGACTTTAATGAAGAGTTGAAGAATTGCAACTTGGTCCAGAAGACTTTGATATTTACAAGAAGACATCAATTCGTGTTTAGGTTATTTATAGGGATTTTACAGCCACTTTGTTGGCTATGCTTTATTTTACTTTGATTCTACTTTTGGTTTTTGGAGAGACAACTCTGAACTCCTGTTTTTATTGATTCCTTTTGATGATCTATTCAATCATGTTGCTTTCATTCTCCATGTCTGCGTAGATCCACTTTAGGTTCAGGGTTCTCATAAGGGTTCTCTCTGAATGCTAGGTTGATTAGTTTATAGGATTCACCATCTGAATTAGTTCTTCGCTTAGGTTGTGTTCAAAGCTAATTCTAGGTTGACGAATCTGGAACTTAGATCTTAGGATAATTGATTAGGCACAACAGTGCGATTAATTGCCTTATAGAACCTTAGGTGAGCAAATTGATTATTCGCAAAGAGATTTGGCTTAATTGATTTGTGAACATCTCAAACCTGAACTTTAAGGCTGATTTAGATTTTAGGATTCGCAAAGAGATTTGGAATTCCTAGGATTTAGATTTAGATAATTCTCGCAACGACAGTTGGTTAATTATACCTTAGTGATTTGAGTTCAAGAACTGCGCTAAATCTGAATCCTGCTAGTTAGTTTATCTGCATTCATTGATTTCCTGAGAAATACTCTGAGCCTATATTTCTCCAATTGAATTACAACTCTTTTAATTTATGCACTGCTTTCAATTACATCTTTTGGCTTGGCTTAATTCGATACTATATAATCTATTGTGTGATTTCTCCGAGTCTTTGTGTTCGACCCCTGATATACCCTGATATACTGCGGCAACTGCTTTAGTACTGTTTAGGGTATTAATTTGAGCATATCAAATTTGGCGCCGTTGCCGGGGACTCAATTTCGCCATTAGATTTTAGCTGTCGAGTTTCGACTAAGCATGTCGGTATCGATCGATACTCTGTAGTATCGGTCGATACTCGTCATCTTCTTTTGTTGATATCGATCAACACCACTTGGTATCGATCGATACTCACCGTATTTTTTTGGTTACTTACGTGCCTTGTCTAGTGCTTTGGTTTCAGGTGTATGTCCGTTCGTGAAACCAGAAGGAACAAGAGCACTCAGCTAGTTGAACTGTCTTTGGAGCAGCTAGCACTTTTGGAACGCACAAACAGAAAGACAAAGCAAACATCAGGGATGAACAACCCAGTGGTTTTAAGAGCTGATGAAGCTGGAGTCTTGAGAGACCAAGAGGGTCAAGTGTGCAATGAGAGAGGGCATCGACTTGATGAAGCTGGAAACGTCATTGTCCCTCCTGCTGCTATTGTTGAGATTGTCGTGCCAGCTGCGCAAGCCAACGTTGGGAATGCTGCAGGTGGTCGAGTTAGGACACTTGGCGAGCACAACAGACCTGATCAGTTCTATGCAAATCGATCTGCGATTCGCATCCCAACTTTTCAGAGGAACGACTTCGAGCTGAAGCATGCGTACTATGCTCTCGTGAGTCAGAGTCCTTTCCATGGTTTATCTCATGAACATCCCATGGATCATATCGAGAGGTTCAAGGATTTGGTCACTGGTATAAAGTACAATGGAGTGCCCAATGAGTTCCTCTTCTGCAAACTTTTCCCATAATCTCTTAGTGGGGATGCTGCTTATTGGCTAAAGCAGTTGGCTCCTGGTTCGCTAACTACATGGGATGAGACGAAGAATGCATTCATGTGCAACTTCTATGATGATGCGAGATCCGAAGAGCTCAGGAACAAAATTTCACAGTTTTATCAAGGTCCAATCGAGGCACTCAAAGCAACTTGGATTCGTTTCAAGTCATATCAGAGGGATTGTCCGCACCATGGGTTCAATCAGGTTCAGCTGCTGGGTACTTTCTACAGAGGGATCGATTGGAGGTACCAGATGGCTCTGGATACTGCGAGTAATGGGAACTTCAACACCAGGTATCCAGATGATGCGGTTGTGCTAATTGAGAACTTGGCGTCTAGTAATAGCACCAAGAATGCTGATTTCGAGAGGAAGAAGCAGTCTGCAGGAATTGATGGATCTCAGATTGCTGAAGTTCAAGCGAAGCTGGATATTTTGATTGGGAAGTCGAAGAAGGCTGTACACTTTGCTGATGGAGTCGATGATATCGGTGGAGCTGAAGTGGAGGATTGTAACTACGTTGGTGGTTCTGGATTTCAGGGTCAGCAATTTGGGTACAACAACAACCAAAACTTCAACAACAACAATCGAAATTACGGGAACTCTTCGTACCAACCCATTCCTTCAAAGTCCACAGAAAATAAGATGGAATCCATACTTGAACAGATTCTTCAAGGACAGCAAAAACTGCAAGTGGATTTCAATGGGAAGATTGACCATCTGTATACTGATCTGAAGGGGAAAATTGACCATCTGAATGGGAAAATCGAGGCCCTCAATACCAATCACAGGATGCTGGAAACTCAGGTTGGTCAGACAGCAGCAGCTGTGAAGAGGCAGGAAGGTTTTCTTAAAACTAAGAACCCAAGAGCACACGTCAATGCAATCACCATAGGGAGTGCTAAAGAAGCCACTGCAGTGGTAGAAAAGGGTTTTGATGCAGGAATTTTCGACGATGCTGTTGAAGATGACGGCTGGGATTCTGAAATCGCCCAGGTATCGATCGATACCAGCCAGTATCGATCGATACCAGTCCAGACACTTGCACGAGAGGATCCAAAATCACAAGTATCGATCGATACCAGTCCAGACACTTGCACGAGAGGATCCAAAATCACAAGTATCGATCGATACTCCTACGGTGTCGGTCGATGCTGAGACGCAGGTTGAGAAGAAGCCTGAGATTTTCAAGGAGAGGGTGTATATACCCAAGATACCTTATCTTATGCCTCGTATTATGACAAGGAAGGAATGGGAAGACGCCAGATGCAAAGCTTTGTTGGATAAATCGGTTGTGGGGCCTTCTTTTGATGATGATATATCTGCCAGGGACGATTCGAGAACGAGAGTATCGATCGATACCATACCTGGTGTCGATCGATACCCCTCGCAGATCGAGCTAGAAACTATGAAAACGGCTGAGTTGATTGAAGAAAGAGTTCGCAAGCCCAAGAAGCTAAATTCTATTCCTCAACATCTCAGAGACCCCATCACTCCAAAGCCGCTGCTTGGCTTTGAGAAGAGAGTACGAAGGATACCCCTCCACTCGTTCACTTTTGAAGAAGCTTTAGAGGGCTGGCCTCTGCTAAGTCACTTCAAAGATTGCAGAGAAACTCTGGAAGAGATCGAAGTACTCTTTATCGAGGCAAGACGCAAGTCACTACCTCTGCGGCAGTTGACACAGAGGGAAGACCCAGGGAAATTCACAGTTCCATGCTCCATCTCAGGAGTTGAATTCGATGCGTCTCTCGTTGACTCAGGGTCTAGCGTCAATGTGATATCAAGGGAAATTGCTGAACGATTGAAGGCTGATATAAGACCCCCTACTATGCTTCTCACGTTTGCGAACTCCTCCACCTCACCTCCATACGGTACTATCCATGCTTTGCCTGTTAAAGTAGGAGATTGTCTGGTGCCCACTGATTTTCAGGTTGTGGAGATGAGCAAAGGATCTGAGGTTTCTCTGCTCCTGGGACGACCGTTTATGGCTACTGCTGGCGCGATCATAGACACACCTAATAAGAGACTCTTTTTCTCTTACATTGACGTAGATGTCTACTATGATGTCATTCCCCCTAGAGGTGCTCCCACACATGTCTCTTGCTTCACTGTTGTTACAGGAAAGTCGCTAGCAGTTGATCTTTTGGAAGAGCCTCCTAACGTGCCTATTAGCACAGACGTCTCGATTGAACCGCCCAGCATCCCCAAGGAAGTTGTCAAGAAGGCTAAGGCAACAAAGAAGAAGGTGAAGAGCAAAAGAGTCGAGAATCCACATGTCACTTTGATCCCTCAGAAATGTGATGGAGACTCGATTGAGTACAAGGTGAAGTGCAAAGGAGCCTCGAAACCATTTTCTAAGGCTAGAGTACTTCTTACTTCGGAGCTGAAGGAAAAAGGGCAAGAGTTTGTGGAGGGTTTGTTGAGCAAAACTCTGAAGATAGCAATGTCAAGTTGTGGAGCCTGTTTCGGTGCAAGCTCCCATTCTTATCCTGCCTGAGGGCGTTACAGTCAAGCTACTGACGTTAAACAAGCGCTTGGTGGGAGGCAACCCACTGGTGAGTCTGCTTTTGATTCTTTTTCTTTTATTTTTCGTTTTGTGTTGTGTCAGGATAAACAAGGAGCAAAACTCGAAATTGCCTTAGTGTCGATCGATACCAAGCTGTGTGTCGATCGATACCAGGTGTTCCAGCAAGGTAACTTCTTGTTTTTCCCAATTCTATTATGTTCTTTTGTTTTATTTTACCTACTCTAGGCTAGATAACATTGGGGACAGTGTTGTTCAAGTCTGGGGGAGGTGTCTGCTGACATTGTGTTTGTTTTTCTTAGAGTCAATTGTTTTATTGAGTCAAAATCGTTTTATTGAGTCATGATACACCCTTGACCGCAAGATCTCTCAAGTACTTGGTAGATTCGAAGATTGGGATAATCCTTGGAAATAATTCTCGAAAGAACTATGAACAAGGCGATGGTGATCTCGGCTTGGAAACGTGGAGAGGCTAAAAAGGCGTGGGAATCACTCCCGAAAATCCTTTTGAAAACACACTCACTATGGACGCTTCTTCACGGGGATCGGTTGAACGTTGACTCAAAGGATGGCGGAAAATCCTTTGACAAAACCCGACGAATATCTCTGGAATCACTCTAGAAATATTCGAAGTTTCTCACAAGAACTTAAGAGAATCACTCTCTAAAAATCGATGTGAAAGAAGAAGTTTTGGATTAAAAATGATTGTTATTGTTCTCAAAGGAATTACATAGTTTAAATAAGCAAAGAAGTCTAAAGGTCTAAGCCATTCTCGAAAATGAGAGAAGACTTCTCGAAAATGAGAGAAGAAAAAGTTTAGAAAATGACAAAAATTAAATGCTGAAATTGACTAAGAAAAATCGTAAGTCTCTTGGTCTTCTTGAGGGATTTGTTGAGGGAATTTGCTGCGGGAAATGGGCTTGAGGGAAGAAGTGTTCCAAGGCCTCGTTAAAAACCTTGTCACGTAAAACCCATTGGGCAAAACCGGGACTAAGGAAAAGAGCACACTTGGACTTGTATCGAAACCAATGCGGTTCGAAGCACTTCCTCCTCCAAACCCACGGTCTCGTGAACGTGTTGAATAAGTCCTCCTAATGCCTCCTTGAGCTTCTTCGCCTTAGCTCTCGTCAAAGGTCCTTCCGGAATGTGCAAAGCTTCCTCGGGTTCA
Organism: Eutrema yunnanense; assembly: GCA_002933935.1. Taxonomy (NCBI): domain Eukaryota; kingdom Viridiplantae; phylum Streptophyta; class Magnoliopsida; order Brassicales; family Brassicaceae; genus Eutrema; species Eutrema yunnanense. Next base: position 246,571 of record PKML01058485.1, on the reverse strand, counting down.
AGCTTCTCCTCGGCAAGTGTCTCCTCGGCTAAGTGATTAACCTCCGTTGTGTCGTCTAGGATCATATCAAGTCAAAACTTGTTGGAGATGATGATCTTGTGCTTGAATTGTTGTTTTGATTTTCTTTTTGAGTGACCAGTGTTGCAGGATCAGCTCTAGATCGACTAATGAAAAATCCAAGGACTGACCAGTTGACCAGAAAACATCAATGTCTCCAGCAGCGTTTTTCTGAAGCCTGAGCCAAATTTTTGCACTTCATCAATATGGTTAGTGTTTTTAGAACTTGATTCATCATTCATATCTGATAAAGGAACCCATGTGTTTAGAGTAATAGTATCTCTCTCCCCTGTTATAAGTTGATAAATAAGAGCATAAAAGATGAGATGATTTTCTTCTGAGTAGAGGGCTAGAAAAATTTCCAGCGATCCCATTATTCTACTTAAGAGGGAATGATAACACAAAGGTTGAAAGCGAGGTTAGAAAAATTTCCCGTGATACCACTATTCGCCTAAACCTTTGATACATAGAGAGGGAAGAACCGGGGATTCAGTGGCAAACACCATCAATACTCGCGTTTCGGACCTTGATGTGTATATGCAGATCTAAAAAAAAGAGAACATAATAAGAAATAAGTCTGGGGGAGAGAAAGTAATACAAAAAGTGTGAAAATTGGTGGTTCCTTGTCATGATATTGTATGGTAAAGAATCTAGAAGGTTCTTGAACATTGGCTGCAGCGATGGAACTGGTGATGAGGGTTTTATTTGAACAATGTTGTGAAATAATGTGTGGAGTCTGGAAAAGCTGCGAATGTCTACGGAGAAGTACATGGTGGTTATATCAAAAGCTGGTCAGGTGACATTTGGGTGCTTGGGAAAAGGATCTCTGCGATGGTTCATGAACAGGTGAGTCTCTGTGTTTTCAAACCTCTTTCTCTAGTTTAGTCTTCTATTTGCTTGAGGGCAAGCAAAGGCTAAGTCTGGGGGAGTTGATATATCATGGTTTTTACCCCTTTTAGGTCATGATATAAGTCCGTTTTATAGAGTCTTTCTGCTATTTCGTAGTGTTTTAGAGTCTTTTATAGGTCTTAGCACGTTTGGAGCATAATTAGAGATATTGGAGCTTTCTGGAGCATTTTGGAGCAAAGCTGAAGTTCGTATTGCTGAGTACCCGATTTCACGTCAAGCATCGATCGATACCAAGGGGTATCGATCGACACTCATCGCAGCAGACACGACCCGCGACTTTAATGAAGAGTTGAAGAATTGCAACTTGGTCCAGAAGACTTTGATATTTACAAGAAGACCCCAATTCGTGTTTAGGTTATTTATAGGGATTTTACAGCCATTTTGTTGGCTATGCTTTATTTTACTTTGATTCTACTTTTGGTTTTTGGAGAGACAACTCTGAACTCCTGTTTTTATTGATTCCTTTTGATGATCTATTCAATCATGTTGCTTTCATTCTCCATGTCTGAGTAGATCCACTTTAGGTTCAGGGTTCTCATAAGGGTTTTCTCTGAATGCTAGGTTGATTAGTTTATAGGATTCACCATCTGAATTAGTTCTTCGCTTAGGTTGTGTTCAAAGCTAATTCTATGTTGACGAATCTGGAACTTAGATCTTAGGATAATTGATTAGGCACGACAGTGCGATTAATTGCCTGATAGAACCTTAGGTGAGCAAATTGATTATTCGCAAAGAGATTTGGCTTAATTGATTTGTGAACATATCAAACCTGAACTTTAAGGCTGATTTAGACTTTAGGATTCGCAAAGAGATTTGGAATTCCTAGGATTTAGATTTAGATAATTCTCGCAACGACAGTTGGTTAATTATACCTTAGTGATTTGAGTTCAAGAACTGCGCTAAATCTGAATCCTGCTAGTTAGTTTATCTGCATTCATTGATTTCCTGAGAAATACCATGAGCCTATCTTTCTCCAATTGAAATACAACTCTTTTAATTTATGCACTGCTTTCAATTACATCATTTGGGTTGGCTTAATTCGATACTATATAATCTATTGTGTGATTTCTCTGAGTCCTTGTGTTCGACCCCTGATATACTGCGGCAACTGCTTTAGTACTGTTTAGGGTATTAATTTGAGCATATCAAGGGTAAAAACTCGATGTAACAAATTAAAAGTACTTAGTTTTGTGGCCGATACAGGTTCGGTCTGTAGGGAAGACGAGTTAGGCCACGGTTTAGGACTACCAACTTTTTTAGTTTTTCATGGATCATGTATTTTATTTTAGATTAATAGTTTATAAGCCACAAAATTTAAAATTTATGGTTTTCTTTAAAATATTTTTCCATTCAAAAAAAAAATTTGTATGTGTCTCATAATGATCTATCTAAAAGCTACAAAAAAAGATTACTACGAAATGTATTGTTTACAAAATGCCACATAATTTTTTTCGATTCAGACCACTATTTTCGTTGGACCGGAGGTGGGCCAATATTACTTTTTCGATTCAGACCACGATTAAGAAAATGTAACAAAAGTTACAAAACATATCTGCAAAAAAAAAGATTGATAAAATAAAAGTATCAAGATTCAACTTTAGAAAAAAGACAAATAAGATAAGTTGATCTTTTTAAAAGTGAAGACCAAAGAGGAAGACGAGGGCGATCACTTGTTCTGTAGCCTGTAGGGCTCTCTATGCACATGCTATTGCCTCCTCCCCTCGATTTTGTTTTTCTTTTTCTGTCGGTTTATTTTTTCTTATATCATGAATATTTTCTCAATTATTGAGTTTTTTTTATCTATTAACGAAGGAAACTACTAAAAACACCAGATTAAATTATTATTTTAAATATAAGTTTTCTGGTTTTTAAGTTTTTAAAAAAAAATCGTCTGACGATTCATGAACTAACGTTTTTTTTCCTCTTTAGAACACCTGTTTCTCTATATATTTAGTATTTTATTAAACTTTTAGAATGTCTCCTTATTTTGTTTGCTATTTTTTTTAGTTTATAATTGAGTTTATTGGTTGGAAAACTTTATGGTCCCTCGAGCAAATATGTGTTTGTTCCAATCACCACGAATCTAACATATTCTTTTTGCTCGAAATAATTAGTCTGTTTCTTAGAGATTTTCGAATATATATTAAATTGTTTGTAAATTACACATTGTATCAAAAAGAAATATATATTATAATTTCTGAATAATTTATATGTGCCATTGGATAATGCATGTATTTCCGTGATCCTTTGCTTTACTCTAAAATCGTCCGGGGTGTAGCACGTGTCAGTCTAGGATTCACTCACCGGTAAGAACTTTTTGCGATTGAAAAAAAAAAGGAATATTTTTTTCTTTGGCTCAACAACAATTTTTTTTTTTTTTTTTTTGATAAATTGAAGTATACTAAGCTCAAGACTAATCTCCAGCGGCCCAACAACCGGGATACACGGCAGCAATTTGCTGATTTAAACGTGAAAAGGTGATCAAAAGGATTCGAACCCATGACGGTAGGACACATACTCATACCATTGGAATTCTCAAACCACTATACGAGCTCTTGGTTCTCAACAACAACTTTCCATTAACCAAATTTGAAACTCCAATTGTTTGTCAATCTTAACATAGAAATTTGCCAACATTGACACAACTAAATACTCTTTATGTTTCACAAATAATGTCATTTTGACACATTCATAAATAACTTAAAATTTAAGAAACATATATAATTCGTAAATGAAATAGCAGATGATTGACAAATTCAGCATTTGGTTGGCGTTTAGTGCATGTTGGATCTTTTGATATATGTCTACGAGCCAAGTTATCAGCCACTGATGACAATTGTTATGAATAGTTTTATTCGAAAAAACATAAAATCTTAGTAGATATACATACTAATATCAATTGTTATGAATAGTTTGATAATAATTGTTAAGTGACATGTTCTTTGTTTTTTTTAAATTGGATGTGAGCTTAATCAGGCTGTCGTCTTATTATTCCATGTGAACCAATATCTCTCATACTGCTCACATAAGATTCGATCAAGAAATTCGAATAAATTTACATTATATAATAAATAATCCCCACATTCAATTTTAAAATATATCCATTACTCTTGCATTTCCAGTTAAATTATTGTGATCAAGATATTTAGAATCTCTGGGTAGATTCATATATTAAGGAAAGTTTATACTATATGTTACTCTCTTTGTTCTAATATAAGTGATGTTTAAGGTTATTCAACCAATAAGAAAACAATATGCAAAATACAAATAGTTAAAAACAATAAAAACATTATTTTATTTTATATTGAAAACTGAAAACATCACTTATTTGAGAATAAAAAAACTCTTAAAATTAAAATATCACTTTTTAAAGAACGGAGGAAGTAGTATATAATTACCGCCAATGAGTAATGAGGTTCAACGAATCTAACAAATCAATCGGCAATAGGTGCATTTAGTTAATCAATGAAGTTAATTTTTAAAATAGTATTTTTTATACTCCAATATATAGCATTGTTTGTTGTCAACCAATAGTCCAATTTATCTGAGATAATTCATATAATTTTTTTCATAGTATAAGATGGGAGATTGTTTAAATTATATAAGAGGTATCATCACAAAAACGCAGATATAAACAGAAAAATAAACAATTTATATGGTAAACTTTTGAAAAAAGTATGAATTATTTGTTATGAATATTATGAAATAAATTCAATCAACCAATATCGTGTGTCAAAATGTTTTAGATTCGTCATTTTCAAACATTTCAGTTTTTTTTATATAATCATTGATATGTTTTGGAAAAACTATAACAAAAAATGTGCTTAGAGACATAGCCTGGGGATAGCCTGAACTCTTGGCCCAAAAGTTATAGACAGAGGTTATACTTATAGATAACACATAAGTTGTTTCGTAGTATCATTACGGGCTCCCTTAAAAATCCAACCATCATATGTGTCAAAGTGTTTAGCGGAAGAATGTGTGTTGCATTAATTGAATATATAGCATATTTATACATACATCGTAAACCCTAATTATAGAGAAAGCTCAATACTAATTACACAATATTAGCCCAATACTCCCCCTCAAGTTGGAGCATGAAGATCGCGAATGCCCAACTTGCCAAGAAGATGAAAAAGTTGCACTTCGCCGAGAGCTTTGGTAAAAGCGTCAGCCGGTTGATCGGATGTATGAATCTTGGCCGTAGAAATAATACCTTCCTGGATAGCCTCACGTGTAACATGACAATCTACTTCAACATGCTTCGTACGCTTATGAAAGACTGGATTGGCGGCAATATGAAGAGCAGCTTGATTGTCACAATGAAGAGTCGTTGGAAGATCTTGAGAAACACCAAACGAAGTAAGAAGTTGACGAAGCCATTTGATTTCTCGGACAGTATCGGCAAGAGCCCTATATTCCGCTTCAGCGGAAGAACAGGAAACAACCTTATGCTTGATCGTCTTCCACGAAACGGGTGCACCACCAACCGTAAGTACAAAACCAGTAAGCGACCGCCGCGTAAGAGGACACGATGCGTAATCAGAATCGGAGAACGCCATGAGCGAAACATCAGAATTTGCCGGATAGAACAAACCTTGTCCAGGAGAGCCTTTGAGAAACCGAACCGCACGCATTGCTGCAGTCCAATGAGAGTGACGGGGAGCCTGCATGAACTGAGACAGAATGTGAACGGCGTAAGAAAGTTCCGGACGAGTGATGGTAAGATAAATGAGACGACCAATGATACGACGATATCGACTTGGATCAGCAATAAGATCGTCATCAGCAAGAGCAAGTTTGTGATTTTGCTCAATCGGAACAACAGACGGTCGCGCACCTAACAAGCCACATTCCGTAATGATATCCAAGCAATACTTTCTTTGTGAAAGAAAGAGACCATCGGCGTTCCGCGCAATTTCCAAACCCAAGAAGTAGCGAGCCGGACCGAGATCCTTCATATGAAAACAAGAGCTCATATACTTCTTAAAATGAGCAATTGACACATAATCATTACCGCCGATAATTAAATCATCAACATATACAAGAACGTAAAGTTCGACATCACCGTGAGATTGAGAAAACAGAGACGAGTCGGAGGTAGACTGGCGGAGACCAAAGCGGAGCAAGGCAGCTCGAAGAGTGGCAAACCAACAACGAGGTGCCTGCTTGAGACCATAGAGCGACTTGCGTAATTTGCACACCTTTGTTGAACCAGAAGGTGCAAATCCAGGAGGAAGCTTCATGTACACCTCTTCGTCAAGAGTGCCGTGTAAAAATGCATTATGAACATCCATTTGGTGGAGTTCCCAATTCCGGGCAGAGGCAATACGCAAGAGAACCCTCACGGTAGTAAGTTTTGAAACAGGTGCAAATGTCTCCTTAAAGTCTAACCCCTCTTTCTGACGATTACCAAGAGCAACTAAACGAGCTTTATACCGCTCAATGCTGCCATCAGAATTAAATTTTATCTTGTATACCCATCGACATCCTATAGCACGTTTAGTGGCAGGAAGATCAACAATATCCCAAGTATGATTATCCTCTAAAGCAGAAATTTCGGCACCCATGGCCTTGATCCAAACATCGAGAAGCATAGCCTCGTGGAAAGAAGTAGGTTCATGAACAATAGTGATGGCTGCCAAAAACGCACAATAAGGAGGAGATAACCAATGAGTGGATAAATAATTATCAATCGGATATGGCATACCTGGAGGATGCCGGGAGGACCGTGCGATGAGACAAGTTGATTTGAAGAAGACATGTAGTGAGATGTGGAATGTGATGGTGATGCATTGGTGGCATACTCCTTAAGCAAAACAGACTTAAACTTATTTCGCTTGCCACGACCAAGGTTCTCTTCATCGGAAGGAGCCGGAGTAGACGAAGCCGGAGCAGCAACCAAATCAGAAGCAGCCAATTCATCAGAGGAAGACGAAGGACCTGACGAAGACGCAGACCCCGTCGATGAAATCAGAGATGCACCCGCAGAGTCGGAGTGGATCGAAACGAGTGAAATAGGTTCATCGATGGGTTGAACAGACATTGGATCGGGTACTGCACTCCCCCTTACTTCATCAGGTGAGCTCTCCCTGACCACAAGAGGCAACTCAGTAACGGGAACAACGACAGGGGTTGGCGGAGAAGACGAAGAAGGAGCAGGATCCGACGGGAGTTCAAACGGAAATTTATCTTCGTCGAACACGACATTCCGCGAAACGAAGTATTCATCGCGTTCTAAATCATACACCTTCCAGCCTTTTTGACCGTAAGGATAACCCACAAACACACATTTAGTCGCACGCTCATCAAACTTGGCACGACGACGAGTGCCTTTGTGAGCATAGCACAAGCAACCGAAAATACGAACATGAGCATAGGAGGGCTTAGTGCCAAAGAGTAGCTCATATGGAGTAAGTCCATGATGAATACTAGATGGTGTCCGATTGATCAAATAAGCAGCTGCCAGAACACAGTCACCCCAAAACTCGATAGGAAGAGATGCTTGAAAACGCAAAGAACGTGCAACATTCAGAACGTGTCTGTGTTTCTTTTCCACACGACCATTTTGCTGAGGTGTTCCTACACACGATGTTTGGTGAAGAATACCACGATCAGCAAAGTAAGAATGCAATGCCATAAACTCGGCACCATTGTCACTACGTACTCGTTTAACCCGTGCATCAAATTGATTCTCGGTCATGCTCATAAAGTGACGAATATGCGTCGAAACTTCAATTTTTGAGCGCATCAAAAATACCCAAACTGCTCTTGAGAAATCATCCACAATAGTAAGAAAATAGGAGGAGCCACACGATGAAGGAGTTTGGTAAGGACCCCAGACATCACAATGTATTAAACCAAAAATTGCATCTGCTTTATTATTACTATCGGGAAAAGAAAAACTGGGCAGTTTGGCGCGAACACAAATTTCACACAAGTCTTTCGAGTTTGATCTATGACTACTAAAACCAAGAACACCAGACAATTGAGAAAGGAAAGGATGCGACGAATGCCCCAAACGTCGATGCCAAAGAGCTTGAGTATCTGACACAGCCGCATTAACTTGGAAACCAAAGACGCCTTTGAAGAAGTATAAACCATCACACTCACTACCCGCTCCAATCAACGTCATCGTAGCACGGTCCTGCAAATAACAGAATTTATCAGTAAATATGGCCATACATGATTTCTCTTTCAACAAACGTGCCACAGAAAGCAAAGTAGGACGAAGGTTGGGAATATAAAGAACGTGAGATAAAATAACGTTATCGCCAAGTTTCATTTTTCCAGCCTTAGTTGCATTAGCAACATCGCCATTAGGCAAACCAATCGGACAAGGAACAATTGGAGAGTGATCAAACAAGAGCTCAAGATTGCCGGTGAGATGACCTGATGCGCCGGAATCAATAATAATACCCGAGAGACGATCACGTGGAGTCGATGAAGTTCCTGAGAGTAGACTCTGAAGTGCAGTCCACTGATCATCAGTTAGACCCAAACCTTGTCTATCATCGGACGTAAGCGTATGAGGCTATGATGATGCCGATCCAAAATTGGCATGTGCCGCATTGGCTCGACCAAAACCGCCGCCACGGCCGCGACCAACCTGATGAGAAAAAGAAGCACCTCGTCCTCTTGCTCGTCCTCTACCAACATCAAACGACCCACGACCAGAATCAGGAAAGCCATAAAGTTGATAGCATGTCTTTTATTCATGACCTTGCCGTCCACAGTAGGAGCAAACAGGATGGGAACGAGACTGGGAAACGACGAGAGCAGATCCACCAGTTGTAGAAAAGCCCACTCCATCGCTCCTATGTTCAGATGCACGCGCAACCAGTTGATGTCGTTCCTCTTGGACAATCATATTAAACGTACTCTTTAGATTGGGAGCCGGTTGCATACACAGAACATTCGATCGAGTCGTACCAAAGCGTGCTCCATCTAAACCCATGAGAAACTGATACTTACGTTCACGATCGCAGAGAGACATGAGAGTTTTAGTAGTATCACAAGCATTCTGACCGCAACAACAGGCTGGGAGAGGCTCGTAATCAATCAAATCATCCCAAAGAAGTTTCATACGACCAAAATATTCTTGGACAGTATGCGATTCTTGCTTTGATGTCGCAAGACTCGCTTTCAACTCATAAATGCGAGGTTCGTTACCAACAGAAAACTGATCCTTCAAACCTTGCCATAGTTCAAACGCCGTATCCGCACACGAAATATACGGACGTAATTTGGAATCAATTGTATTGAGAATTCAAGCAACGAGCATCGAGTTAATGATGCCCCATAGCTTGATCTCATCAGCACCAGAACTCGGCTGCTTGACAGTGCCATCAATGAAACCAAGCTTGTTTTTCGCTTTGAGTGCATTCCGCAACAGCTTAGCCCATCGTTCATAATTGGGACCATCAAGAAAAACCGTAGATATCACTTGGCCGGGATCAGCACCGGGAGGCAAGTAATAATCAGAAAGAATTGTAACCTCCTTCCCAACTCGGGGGCCGGAGGGACTAACCACAGATTCAACCTCATTCGACATGATGAAGATGAACTAGATAATTCACAGCGAGGACCTGATCTCGCAGCGATAACAAAGAACGAAGAACCGTGATGAGGTAACGAAACACGAAGAATTGACACGAGAAAGCTTTTAGAATCGAGAAAACCCTATTTGCTCTGATACCATGTCAAAGTGTTTAGCGGAAGAATGTGTGTTGCATTGATTGAATAGATAGCATATTTATACATACATCGTAAACCCTAATTATAGAGAAAGCCCAATACTAATTACACAATATTAGCCCAATAATATGTTCTCGTTTGAGCGATTTTGGAATCAAGGAGAAGATCAAGTAGCCGATGTGTTTCTGCTCCTAAAAACGTGTATAAGTCTGAAAGGAGTCCATAAGTTATAGTACCAAAAAGAGCAAATCTAACCATCTCTAGTTTCACAAGACATGAAGTCCTTTTGAACTTATATTTTCTATTTTTTCGAACTCATATAATTTTTTTAATAGTTTTTTATTTCGAAGTTTGATTTAAATTTAAAATCACTAACCATCTGACGTGATGTGTTTTTGACCAATAGTGTGTATTATGCTAAACTATAATTTTCCATAAATAATTTGGTACATTTAGAAAGTTCATAATGATTTTATTGTATAAACAGTAATTCGGGCAAAATCCTGTTACAATACAAAGAGTGAAGTTCTAGTATATAAGTTCACAAGGTTAAAGAAAAGAGTTTGAAACAAAACAAAATCCCAACTATACTAGTTATCAATGTCATATCAATGACTCTTTGTAGGAAACAAAAATATTTTCAAGTTTAGACTAATTTTGCTTTCAAGACGACATAAAAAAACCTATTATGGATCAGGCATATGGAGGCAAAGAATGTATGCAAAGCATTTCATCCACAACACTCTGAAGTAAAAACACTTATTTGGACTATTACTTGCGTGAATAACACATTAGCGGACGACAATACCCTTACAATATACTACTCCGCATTGGTAAAAATAGCGATTATATCGGCGGCTTAGTATATTTTCTTAAAACAATTGGATGAGTTCGTAAAAATTAATGATTTTTTTTTTGTTTTTCTCATATTTTATGCAGTTTGAAATTCTAAAGCATATAAGTTAGGACAGAATGATAAATTATATTTGTATGATATTAGCTATGTAAATTATGTATTTCCAGTTTGGACTTTTGAATTTTTTAATTTCTTTATTATATTAACCCAAAAAAATATCAATATATGAAATTAATATAACCTATAGACTATATTATATTAGTGTAACTATTGCTAAAGATAAACACTAAAATTTAAGTTTACTATTATTTTTATTATCAAATATAATATTCCATAATGTGTTTCTTTATATCAAAATACCGAAAATTTAGATATAATTAAATTAGTTATTTATCACAATGTGTTAAACACATACTTTTGTGCTATTTTTAACACATTTCATATATATTAAGAAATTTTAAAGTTATGCCATAATTTCAAAATTACTTAAATACATTATCGAATTCTGGTTAATAGTGTTTCCAGTAGAGAAGCAAATACTTGCGCCGATATTTTAGCCAAAAAGCTATTGTTTGTAACAATTAATGGTCTTTATACCATGTATGTTCTGATTTTCTCAATATTGATGTAAACGATGATCGTGATTTCGATACCTAATAAAAGAAATTTAGTTGGCAAAAAAAAAAAAAAAATAGTGTTCCAATAAAATAGATTTTTCTCTTTTTTTTTAAGTTACCATATATAAATATAANGGTTATAGTGATTGCACATATTGAGCGAGAGTCTATGTCACATGTAGGATTTGAAGCAAGAAAAAGTCAAAACACTTTGCAAAGATCCTGAGCTACGGGGCCGAGTAACCCTAAGAACATCTTTACCGTGTTGTCTTCTTGTGTAACGGTCTATACGGGACCTGAAGAGACATACGATTTCGTTTATACGAATATCGGAGGTAGATGTTCGCCTTCAAAGTCACTTGTGATGAATTCACTTGCGACGAATTTCAAACTCTTCGGTTCTGCCGTAAAATTCTTGACGCATTTGAGCTTTGTCTCAGATCTGCTGTCCATTTTTCAAGATGACGATCTATCTTCTATATGTTTTATTGCTTTAAATTTGTGTTGTACTGTTCTGAGAGGATGTTTAATTCCCTCTCCTTGTATCTTTGAATTTTAATCTAATGAAGAAAGTGTTGAACAAAATAAAAAATAGATCATGAGCTAAGTAAATTAACTTCATTAATTAATAGTCAATCATATATTAGATATTTTAGCTGGCCAAATCACTTTTTTGCTTCAATGAAAATCTCCTTTTAACCCAATTTTAACAACTAAAATTGGCCAGCTAACAACGTATATACATCAATCATCTGTCAAAATCTCCCTCCAATCACCCATTATATTTCCATAATCCTTCAATTAATATTTTAATTGAATTACTTTAAAAATAAAATAAAAAACAAAGATCCCAAACATGCTCCTTAATTCCTGAATATCTGCCGAAAGTAATTTTAATACGAAAAGAATAATACAACACCAACAATCATAGCTTAAGAAACATGAAAATGAAAATAAAACATTGACAATTAAAAAGAATTTCAAGATATTAATATTTCCCCTCTTTCTAAATACAAGAGCTTAAGAAACATGAAAATATATTAAAAAAAACAAAAACATGAAAATGATCAAACTAATAATCTGTAATTTAAAAAATTGATAATCCCAAAAGAAACTAACAGAAAATGTCAACCTCTATACAATGGAGACCGTTGTTGAAATATCATCTTCGATTGCCGGAAAACCTTAATCGGGCTCGGAAAATTCCACCCTTTCCCTTTTCCCCTCGCCGGAGCCGGCAAAAATGTTGATTCTCCGTCGACCGCAACAGATCTCGACTTCCTCATGATCGCCGGCTTCGTATCTCCTCCTCCTCTGTTTCTCATAAACATCCTCCAAAACGACGACGTTTTTCTGCCCCTACCACGATCCGATTCTAGACCCGACCGGGAATCGATAACCGTATCCGGTCTAATCGGAACCGCCATCGATTTCGACCTCCGAAACGCCGGTTCGCATTCGATCAAACTCACGACTCGCCCTACCGATCCGATCCCGGAGAAATTGAAATTAATATCTCCGGCGAAGAGGGAGAAGGAGGAGGAAGACGAAGAAGACGACGGAGAGAAAGACAAGGCGGCGCGTGAGCTACACGAGCAGGGAAGATCGTGAGCACAGTCAGGGCAAAGGGAAGAGAGTCGTTCGTGGAGACAATAAGGGCAAACGCCTTCGCCGCCAACAAAACCGCGTTTCGAAAAATGTTTGGGACATTGCGAAAAACCATCTTCGTCCATTTTTTTTGGTCGCGTTTTCTCTTCACTTTCTCGGAGTTTTGAAGAAGTGAAAGGAGAGAGCTTTTATAAAGCCTTTACTCTGCGTTAAATTATTACGGCTTTAGGTTATTACACTAACCTTAATGGTTTAACTTCGAAGTGTCGGATCATTATGCCTTTGATTAACGAAACGGTGCGTTTTATTAGTTCACTGAGATAGCTCTTATGTTTTGATGTTTATTTACGTTTATGACATCGTCAATGGAACCATTCAGTTCATTCACGTGTGGCACGCCTTTACTCAAAAACAACTTTACATTATTAAATGAAACGAATTGAAATTTGTTTATATTTCAAACTATAACCAAATTTCAATTCAGATTCGTTTCACAAATTCCGGTTCAAACTCAATTTGGTTCGGTTTAGATGCCAGAAAGTAGCATTAGTTTTATAGATCATGGTGCGATAGAGATGAGACTTAACAATGTAAAATTGTTTTTTGAGTCCTAGTGCTCATGTTTATCGTTATTTTTTTTTTCAAAATCGGGCTAAACGCAAACCATAACGACATGAAATTTATTCCTGACCAAAAAGAGTGTGTTTCAATTCGATGAAAAACAAACAAAATATAAACCGGTAATTTTTTTTTTTTTTGAATTTAATAGAAAATTGAATAGCCATCTTTAAAATTTAAATTTCAAAAAAAAATATGATGTAGATTGAATTATCTTTAAAATATCAATATGGATTCCACAAGTGCACGAATCAAAATATTTGACGTGTAGAAAATTAGAAATAAAAGCATGTATGTGCTTAGACAAAGACAGTTCCGAGTTATGGAGACAAGCTTACTTACAAAGAAAGCGACCTGACCAGCTAAAGATTTAGATCACAGCCACTTGATTTCTAGCCAAAGATTGTAATTAACTCAAAGTTGTTTGTGTTAAAAATGGAAATTAATCTTAACACATAAAGTTCAGCGTAAACAAAGCTAACTCACTTATTCGGTATATATATTCGCATAGAAGTTTAAATTTAAAGTGCTTAAGACTAATTTGATGTGTTCAGATTTACGTGCTACAAAACAAATTAATCTTAACATATAATGTCAATAATATGCATTACACGGATTAAAAACTAACGATGTGTCTTATTTTGACAAAACAAATATACGGAAATATTCAAAATAAAATTAGATCATGTCATATAAAATCTATCTAATATGAAAAAAATACTTATAAAATGTAATTTATTTAGATAATCAAATAATATATAGTATTGTGGACGTGAAAATCATGGTCCAATAATTATGTCCAATAAACAATGGTAAATAGCCGAGTTGAAAGGCACGCCAGAGTCACTAACGGTCAAAGGAGAATAAATGTTAATCAGTCAGTTATCCCTTCAACGACCAAATACTCATTAAAACTAGCGATTAAAGACGCACATACGTAACAGCCGAATTAAAAACTATTCATTGCGAATCAAACGGAGTAAATGACAACGTTAAACACAGACTCATAGTATAAAAATAAGGTCAAGGACAAGGAGCACACCAACTTCTTCCACTCGCAATTAGCACTACACACTTAGTTATTAACGATTCTTTGTTCTTGTTCTTGTGTAATACACTCTCGAGGAAGAAATACTAATTTCATTCTACTCCCAATTTTGTATCTTAATCGCTTCTTGATCCATTCAGCTCACTCCGAGCAATATACTTTATGTTTATTGTTGAAAAGCCATTCGATTCTTATGTTATTAAAGATAAGCCAAAGTCCTCCGATTATTCCTATTTACAAATTTTGACCGTTGTAATTACAGCTATAACAAGTATAATTTAGTAGTCAATAAAATTGAAAAATATATTCAGTTATAGTTTTATTTAAATATATATTAATTTCGAGATGTCATGGAAGCAATAATGTCAAATTTAGTCTCATAATATATTTTCAAGTGATANACCCGCATATATGCGGATACTTATCTAGTGTTAAATAAATCGTGATCCGATTAGATGTTAGATTATATGTTAATAAGCCCACACAAGAGGTTTATTATAGCCCACTCAAGAGGTTTATTATTCGATTAGAAATTATTAATCGATTATTCGATTAAAAATGTTAAACTAGATAACTTAGTATATCACTACAAAAAAACATGTATTACATCACTTAAATTGTATCATAAAAATAAATGATATACTTTTGAATCATTTATTAGCAATTGATATAAAAAATGTAGTTTAACATCAGTTGATAACTGATTTTTTTTTTGGAACTAACCTTTCATTTAGAAATTAAACGGATAACAATAAGTCTCTTACGGCCTGTTTTGCGATGCCATCAGCCTTACAATTGTTTGCTCTAGGGATAAAGGAAAACTTAATCAAAGGAAATGATTTCGAGCAAATCGAAATGTCAGCTAAAATCCCATGAATCTCCGAAATTTGTGATCTCGAATTGATGGCGTTAATCAATTGCTAGGAATCAGAATGGATAGAAAGATTGTTGTATCCCAGATCCGAAGCCTGGAACATAGCTGCTCTCAGAGCCATCACTTCCGCCGTTAGAGCCAAGGTAACATGGAGGTGGGAAGCTGAGAAGTCCAAAGTTTGGGTCGAGCTCACCGTAAAGGTCCAACCAAATCCCGCCGCTTCAGAGCCGGCCAACCATGCCGCATCCGTGCAACAAGTAACTAACCCGTCCCCGCATGGATTATGGTTTAGAGGGGTCAGGGTTCGAGGAACGCCCGAGGTGATTTGAGAGTATTGCGCGAGGCTCCATTCTCGAGCGGCCTGAATAGCCTTCAGGATCGTTTCCGCCGTCGAGATATGAAAATTGTTAAACACTCTCTGATTTCTAGAGGTCCAAATCGTCCATAATATCCATGGGAAGAGAAAGCCCTTTTGAAGACCTAATGGAGGTAGAGCTTCCAGATCCTTTGCAGCCCTAATACCTGCATACACATTTTCTACCAGCGAGGAATCAAAAGGAGTTGACCAAGGTGTCTCTCTCCATACTTCCATGGCAAACGGGCAATGAAAGAGGAGATGAAGCGTAGACTCAATACCATTACAGAAGCTGCAAGTCGGGTTATTTGTAATCTGTCGGATCACCAGTTGTTGTCCTACTGGTAGAGCATCACGAATAGCCTTCCACATGAACAATTTCACATCGGAGTTGTAAATGTTCTCCACACCAGGGCGTTCCAATCAATACTCCGGTTTGCAAAATGGTTACTCGTGTATCTCTTAGCCTCTTCCTCTACTAGGTAGCCAGATTTTGTAATGTAAGTTCCAGAGGGATTTTTTTAGCCATATTCTCTTATCTTTTGCCCCGAAGATACTTGGTTTTAATTTTAGGATCTTCTGCTTGTACTCGGGAAGCAGTAGATCGATTTTCTGGATATCCCACTCCGAAGATTGGCTGTCAATAAGGTCACTAACCTTATGGTATTGTGAAGCTTGTGTAGGTGGACCCATTGGTTGTTCCCATTCCGATGTGGAGAGCCAAGGATCGTACCAAATTCTTATCAAGGAACCATCACCAGTAGCTCATCCCAGCTGCTTGACGAGGAGATCTCTGCCGGTTAGGATACTTCTCCATCCGTGAGACACTACATATGGGGCTGTGCATACTAACAAGGAATCTTCATTGCAGTACTTCCCCATCAAATTCTACTGGCTAAAGTGGTGGGATTCATTAGCAGTCTCCAGTTTAATTTCGCAAGTAAGGCATTATTAAAACTCTCAATCTCTTTAAACCCCAAACCACCAGCTGACTTTGGGGTAGCCATCTTGTCCCATGCTATCCAACTTAATTTTCTCTTGTCAGGTGACATATCCCACCAAAAACGTGTGAGAGCTGATTGAATGCGCTTGGTCAGGGATTGTGGGAGCTTAAAACATGACATGGAATGCGACGGCATAACCGCTAATACACTCTTCAGCATGATGATATATCATGGTTTTTACCCTGTTTAAACCATGATATAAGTCCGTTTTATCGAGTCTTTATTTTATTATAGAGTCTGTTACAGGTTTTAGCATGTTTGGAGCATAATTGGAGATATTAGAGCTTTTAGGAGCATTTTGGAGCGAAATGGAATTGAAGCGACTAAATACCCGATTTGAAGTCAAGAGCATCGATCGATACCCCCTGGTATCGATCGACACCCATCGAAGCAGATACGAGGCGCGACTTTCACAAGTCTTGAAAAATTGCAGAATTGCCCCAGAAGATTTTAATATTTACAAGAAGACCTTAATTCGTGTTTATAGTATATAATTAGGTTTTTCAGCCACTTTAGCTCAGATTGCAGCAACTGTCAAAGGACTGGTGGATCATTCACAGAACGAAGAGATTTCAGAAATCACATCAGTGTCGACCGATACCCTCTTGTATCGATCAATACCCGTTCAAGAATCTGTAAAAGAAGGAGCAAGCATCGATCGACACAATCCCTGTATCGATCGATACCCTCCTAGATACTGCAAATGAGCCGCTAATGAGTGTTGATAGACTTCACAAGCCCAAGAAGCTGAATCCTATTCCTCAACACCTCCGAGCCCCCATTTCTCCAAAACAGCTGGTTGGCTTTGATAAGATGGTACGAAGAATTCCACTCACACATACTTTTGAAGAAGCCCTAGAATGCCGCCCTCTGCTGAGTCACTTTCGAGACTGCAGAGAAACTGAGTCACTTTCGAGACTGCATAGAAACTGAGGAAGAAGTTAAGGCACTCTTCCTCAAAGCTAGGAGCAAGTCACTACCGCTGAGACAGTTGACCAAGAGGGAAGACCCAGGGATATTCTCGGTTCCATGCTATATCTCTAGCGTTGAATTCAAAGAATCTCTCGTTGACTCAGGTGCTAGCGTCAATGTCTTGTCCAGGGCAATTGCAGAAAGATTGGGAGCTGATATTCGACCTCCAAAGGCATCTATCACATACGCAGACTGTTCCACCTCACTTCCCTATGGTACAATCCCTGATTTGCTGGTTAACGTAGGAGATTGCCTGGTTCCTACTGATTTTCAGGTTTTGGAGATGAGCACACAATCTCGTACGCAACTGATTTTTGGAAGACCGTTCATGGCTACGGTTGGTGCCATTATGGACACACCCAACAAGCACATCTCGTTCTCATACATTGACAAGGAGGTGTACTAGAAAGCCATCCCTAGAGGAACTCCCACACATATCTCTTGCATCACCATTGTTCCGGGAGAGACGTTGGTAGTTGATCTTTTGGAAGAACCTCCTGACAGACCTAATACCATCGACATTTTAGATAGTCCTTCTGTCATCACCAAGAAAGACTTCAAATCAGCTAAGGCAGAGAGGACGGTGAAGAGCAAAGGAGTAAAAAGTTTTCCCCATGTGACTTTAACCCCTCAGACGTACGATGGAGATTCAATTGAATATAAGGTAAAGTGCAAGGGAACTTCGAAACCATTCTCTAAGGCCAGAGTTCTTCTCACTTCGGAGCTAAAAGAGAAAGGACATGAGTTTGTGGAGAGCATGATGAACATAACTATGAAGCTGGCAATGTCAAATTGTGGAGCTTGTTTCAGCGCAAGTTCTCACTCTTCTCCTGACTGATCGTCCGTAAAGTCAAGCTACTTACTTTAAACGAGCGCTTCGTGGGAGGCAAACCAGTGGTAAGTCTGTACATACGTTTTTATTTTCATTTTGTTTTTGATTTTTGGTTTTGTGTCTTGTGTCAAACGTGAAGCAGATTTGCCGAGGAGTATCAATCGACACCAGTCAGTATCGATCGATACCAATTGTCGTAAAAAGGAGCATAATTTTTCATAAGTGTCGATCGACACCATCCAGTGTCGACCAAAAACGAAAAGTGTCGACCGATACCTCTGGGTATCGATCGATACTCCGCGGGTAGGTAAGTCTTCTTTCAAAACCCTCGGGTTTCTCTTTCTCTTCTTTCTTCTTCATCAATCGATACCGCCTCCATCTCCCTCTCAAATCGCATCTCTCTCATTTTTTCACCGATTTTGGTGATTCAAGTGCCTAGATTCATTAAATTTTCACTCTCTATCTCCTTCTAGCATTTGTTTCTCAGATCAACAAAGGTATGTACTCGAAATTTCTCTTTTTTCATCCGATTTTTAGGTTTATGGTTTGTGAGATTTTACTTTTTAGCGCTTGTTTTTCTTGACAATGGTCATTTACTGAGATGCTCTAGAGTGGTTTCGAACCTTAC
This sequence comes from Eutrema yunnanense, assembly GCA_002933935.1. NCBI lineage: Eukaryota > Viridiplantae > Streptophyta > Magnoliopsida > Brassicales > Brassicaceae > Eutrema > Eutrema yunnanense. The sequence goes on along the minus strand of PKML01058485.1, from coordinate 227,496 downwards.
CTTGCACTCAATTGCCTGTAATTTGGACTCCTGGATGATTTGGAATTTGAAATCGGATGAAATGGAAATTGGCAAAGGTGTCGATCGATACTGCCTAGTATCGATCGACACCATTCATGTCTGACGATGGGAATTTGCTTTGATTGCTGAGAAGTGTTGGATTTATGCTGTATCTTTCTGTCTTGTTTGCAGATGACATCTAGGTCAAAGCGAGCAAGAACCGCAGATGCATCGAGCTCTGATCCACCTGCCCCTAATGTTCTTGTGGCCCCACGCAGAGGTCCTTGGCCAAAGCTGAACGAGAAGACCAGGATCCCTTGTCATCGAGATTGGAACGGGACGGAGAGAGATGTTGCGCTGAGTGATGATTGCACTTACATACCCATCTTGGAGGAATGTGATGATTTTGACACGCTACACTATAACGCGTGGTTGAGAGTAGTTATAGAGCCTACTCGGTTTGTTGACGGAGTCTCCATGCGTCACTTGGGCCTTGACACAGAGCTGGCCCGTTTGCTTGGGAAGATTGGTCTAGGCCGGATGGCCACTCAGCAATATGATCTTTACCCGGACTTGGTTCGTCAGTTCATGGCGACAGTCCGCGTCTGCTACCAGGACGAGGTTCTCCGTGATGCACAGGAGGGCACTTTGACTTTCATGACTTGTGGAGTGAGATACAAGTTACCACTCTCTGATCTCTGTGACATCTACGGTTTTCCGCGGGATTGCAGGAGAGTTGCTCTTCCCGTGCAGCATCCCGACATGCAGCCATTCTGGGAGCACTTCGGGAACGGAGCCTACGACTTCAAGATATCCACTCAGATGGATATACGGCACCCAGTGCTGCACTGTTTGGTTCGAATCCTGAGCACCACTCTTTTGTGCAAGATGGAACCGAACAAGATGAGGGTGACCGAGCTTCTACTCCTGTGTCTGGCTATCAGAGACGTTCTTCCTAAGGAGGATTTCGCATGGCCTGAGCTTACATAGGTAAACCTTGGCACTATTTTTGCGCATCATCTGGTCTCCCTGAAGACCAAACCATTCACGGGCACGAGCACGAAGAAGGAGTTAGTTGGTAGTCTTCTGACACCTATCTTCCAGCACCTCGGGATCAGTACTACGAGCTGCTCGATAGTCACTGCGCGTTGGTATATGGATGAGAGCCATCTGAGGAACCTTAAGTGGTTGAAGCCCGAGAGGCGCTGGTTCTTTACTACTTCTGCTGGAGATTTCCTGGTGTCGCTCCCTAACGATGAGCTGACAGACATTCTCGAGGATACTTCTCAGCTTCGTTTCGAGCCTCCACCACACCTGTTGATTTGCCACCTGCGACTAGACGGCGAGCTCCTGTGCCTGCACCTGCTACTGCTGATATTCCATCTACTTCGCGTCAGGGAGGACACACCCAGCAATCGCAAGCAGCAGCTTCCCCTATCCCTGCACCATCATTTCCGGCCGACTCAGAACTTCCGATGGAGCCAGCCGCTTTTCAGAAGGTGATGATAGAGAGCATGCAGAGCATCTGGACCGCGATTTCTCATTGCCGCTGCATGACTGCCACAGACGCTGGTCCTTCGCCTTAGTCTGTTGATCCTTCTCCTGTTGATGATTCCGATTCTGATGGCGATTCTGAGGAGACGCATGATTAGTCTTCTCTATCTTCACGTTTGTATTTTTTTTCTTTTTCCTTTATTTTTCTTTTCTGTTGAACTTATGTCAGTATTCGTTTTTGCATTTGAACTTCTTTGGATTTGTGTTTGAGTGTTCCTAACAGTGCTAACTTCTAACACTTTGGATCACTTTCTATGGGTTAAGCAACTCACTACCATTGATTTGAAATTTGTGTGTCGACATACGGCTGGTATCGATCGATACCTGCCAGTATCGATCGATACCCTGCAAATGTACGGTTTCTGGTTTTCATAATCCACTCAGTTCATTTGTTTTCTTTCACCAACTCTAGGCTAGATAACACTGGGGACAGTGTTGTTTAAGTCTGGGGGAGGTAGTCGCTGCCATTGTTTTTGTTTTTCTTAGAGTCAGTCTATTTTTGTGTCATTCGTTGTTTTATTGAGCCAAAACTTTTTCTGAGACTGTGATCTTTTTCTTGAATCTTTTGATATGACCTTGCTTCTAAGTGACCATTGTTACAGAATCAGTTCTAGGCCGACTAATGAAAAATCCAAAGGCTGACCAGTTAACCAGAAGACACTCATGTTTCCAGCAAAGTTCCTTAAAGCCTGAGCCAAATTCTTGCACTTCATCAATGTGGTTAGTATCTATAGAGCTTGATTCCTCATTCGTATCTGACAAAGGAACCCATGTGTTTTAAAATAACGGTATTTCTCTCCCTATTACAAGTTAATTAATACGTGCATTAAAGATGAAATGATTTTCTTCTAAGTAGAGGGTTAGAAAAATTTCCAGCTATCCCATTATTCTAATAAAGAAGGAATGATCACACAGAGGATTGGAAGCGAGATTAGGATTTTCCTATGATGTCATTATTCGCCTATGTCTTTTGATACGTTGAGAGGGAAAAACCGGGGATTCGGTGGCAAATACCATCAATACTCGCGTCTAATACCTTGATTTGTATATGCAAAGCTAAAAACAAGAAGAGAACATAATAATAAATAAGTCTGGGGGAGAGAAATAATACCAAAAAGTGTGAAAAAGGTGGTTCCTCGTCATGATATTGTATGGTAAAGAATCTAGAAGGTTCTTGATGCTAATTCACAGAGATGAAACTGGCGAGGATGGCTTGATTGAACAATGCTGAGAAATAATGTGTGTAGTCTGGGAAGCTACGAATGTCTACGGAGAAGTACATGGTTGTTAGATCAAAAGCTGGTTAGGTGACATTTGGGTGCTTGGAAAATTGGTCAATTCCACGTTTCAATAACATGTGAGTCTCTACGTTTTCAAACCTCTTTCTCTGGTTTAGTCTTCTATTTGCTTGAGGACAAGCAAATGTTAAGTCTGGGGGAGTTGATATATCATGGTTTTTACCTTGTTTAAGCCGTGATATAAGTCCGTTTTATCAAGTATTTATTCTATTATAGAGTCTTTTAGAGTCTTTTACAGGTTTTAGCATGTTTGGGGCATAATGGGAGATATTAGAGCTTTTAGGAGTATTCTGGAGTGAAATGGAATTGAAGCGACTAAATACCCGATTTGAAGTCAAGAGCATCGATCGATACCACCTGGTATCGATCGACACCCATCGAAGCAGATACGAGTCGCGACTTTCACAAGTCTTGAAGAATTGCAGAATTGTCCCAGAAGACTTTAATATTTACAAGAAGACCCCAATTCGTGTTTAGACTATATAATTAGGTTTTTCAGCAACTTTGGTGACTACGCTTTCATTACTCTTGATTCTACTTTGGTTTTTTGATATACTCATATATTACATATTTTAGCATGCATTTCATGCATGGTTTTGTATAGTTCTCATGCATAATCATGGTCTTATCTTGCATTTAGGTCTNTTAATTCTCTATGTCTGAGTAGATCCACTTTAGGTTCAGGATTCTCATAAGGGTTTTCTCTGAATGCTAGACTGATTAGTTGATTAGGATTCCCCATCTGAATTAGTTCTTCGCCTTAGGTTGTGTTCAAAGCTAATTGTAGGTTGACTAATCTGGAACTTAGATCTTAGGATAATTGATTAGGTACGAGAGTGCGATTAATTACCTGATAGAACCTTATGTGAGCAAAATAACTATTCGCAAAGAGATTTTGTTTAGTTGTTTTGTGAACAAATCAAACCTGATTTAAAAGCTGATTTAGACTTTAGGATTCGCAAAGAGATTTGAAATTCCTAGGATTTAGATTTAGATAGTTTTCGCAACGAGAGTTGGTTAATTATATATTAGTGATTTGAGTTCAAGAACCGCGCTAAATCTGAATCCTGTTAGTTAGTTTATATGCATTCATTGATTTCATGAGAAATACCATGGGCCCATCTTTCTCCCAATCGAATTACAACTTGTTTAATTTACGCATTGCTTTCAATTACATCTTTTGATTTCTATTTAATCTATTGTGTGATTTCTGTGAGTCCTTGTGTTCGACCCCTACATATACTGCAACTACTGCTTAGTACTTTTAGGGTATTAATTTGAGCATATCACATGACCGTCTTTCCTGCTGGAGATAGCAGTTTTGAGGACCAACTCTTAGCCTTCTGATGGATTCTATCTACAATCGAGGTAAATAGATCCTTCTTCTTCCTTCCAAAGTGCTCGGGTAGCCCGAGATACTTTCCAACTCCACCTTCATTAGCTATTTGGAGGATTTTCATCATTTGCTCTTTTTTGAACCATGGAGTCTTACCTGAGAAAGTAATGGATGATTTCTGGTAATTGATTAGCTGTCCTGAGACAGCTTCATATTTGCTTAGTATACACTTGAGGTCCTTACAACATTTAGGTGTAGCTTTGCAGAAAACATGGTATCTGATATGCTCAATTTAATACCCTAACAGTACTAAAGCAGTAGTTGTAATATAGCTAGGGGTCGAACCACAGAAGACTCACAGAAACGCGCAATAGATTATATAAAAGAGAATCAAGCTAAGACAAACAATTGTAATTAAAAACAATGCAGAAATTAAAAGAGTTGTATTAAATCAGGAAAATATAGCCCCATGGTTTTTCTCAGGAAATCAATGAATGCAGATAAACTAACTAACAGGATTTAGATTTAGCGCTGTTCTTGAACTCAAATCACTAAAGTATAATTAACCAACTGTCGTTGCGAGAATTATCTAAATCTAAATCCTAGGAATTCCAAATTTCTTTGCGAATCCTAAAGTCTAAATCAGCTTTAATAACAGGTTTGATATGTTCACAAATCAATTAAACCAAATTTCTTTGCGAATAATCAATTTGCTCACTTAGGTTCTATCAGGTAATTAATCGCACTGTCGTGCCTAATCAATTATCCTAAGATCTAAGTTCCAGATTCGTCAACCTAGAATTTAGCTTTGAACACAACCTAAGCGAAGAACTAATTTAGATGGTGAATCCTAAACAGATAATTAACCTAGCATTCAGAGAAAACCCTTATGAGAAAACCCTAAACCTAAGATGGATCTACTCAGACATGGCAATTGAATCAAAAGACATAACTGAATAAATCATCAAATAAATAATCAAAGAAGGTTTAAAGATCTGATCTCGGAAGAAAGGAAATCAGACTTGTCTCTAACCAAAGTAATAAAAAGCATAAAAAGGCATAGCCTAAACAGGTGGCTGTAAAACCCTATTTATAACATAAATCACGACTTGGGGTCTTCTTGTAATTATTAAAGACTTCTGGGCACTTTTGCAATTCTTCAAGTCTTGGAAAACTCGCGGGTCGTGTCTTGCTGCGATGGGTATCGATCGATACCAGGGGGGTATCGATCGATGCTTGCCGTGAAAATAGGTACTCAGCAACACGATCTTTAGCTCTGCTCCAAACTGCTCCAGAATGCTCCAATAACTCCAATAATCCTCCAAACGTGCTATGACCTGTAAAAGACTCTAAAACACTCCAAAACACTAGAAAGACTCTATAAAAAGGACTTATATCATGGCCTAAACAGGGTAAAAACCATGATATATCAGTATCATCTGCGAATAACAGATGATTTACACTAGGGCAGCCATTTGCAACTCTAATTCCCTTTATTTTTCCACATTCTTGAGCTCTAGAGCAGATGCCAGAAAGGACTTCACTACACATGATGAAGATGTAAGGAGATATCGGGTCACCCTGGCGAATTCCTCTTTCCGGTTTAACAAAACCACGAGGTGACCCATTCACTAAGAACTTGAAGGATACCGAGGTAATGCACTGCATAATCCATCCAATCCACTTCTCATGAAAACCAAACTTAGTAAGTACTTGTGATATAAACCTCCATTCCAGTCGATCATAAGCTTTTGTCATATCTGTTTTGACCGCCATGGAGCATTTAACTTGAGCCTTTGACACTTTCAGGAAATGCAAAACTTCATGGGTGATTAGAACATTATCCGAGATAGCTCTTTTTGTAACAAATGCCGACTGATTTTCATATATGAGCTCTGCTAGTAAGGGTTGCAGACGTCTTGAGAGGAGTTTGGAGATGATTTTGTAGTAGGTATTGCACAAAGCTATAGGTCTGTAGTCTGCAACTCTACGTGGACCATTTATCTTAGGGATTAACCTGACATGTGTTTCATTAATTGTTTTAGGCATGATCCTTGTTCTAAAGAATTCCCGGACCTCTTCAATTATCTCTGAGCTCACCACATTCCAGTTTGATTGGAAAAAACTAGCTGAAAAGCCGTCTGGTCCTGGTGCCTTATCTGGATGGATGGAGAAGAGAGCATCCTTGATTTCCAGAGGTGAGGGTTCTCTGATTAACTTTTCATTCATCTCATCTGTAATGACTGGTTTTAGGGCTGTATTCACAATGTCATTCAATACGTCCTCATGTATTGATTGAGCTGTGAACAGATTCTTGAAATAGTCATTTATTCCTTTAACAATGTGATCTTCCTCAAAGAAAACTTCTTCAATATCATTCTCAATTACAGAGAATTTATTCATTGCCATTCTCTTTTTTGCAGAAGCATGGAAGAAGCATGTGTTCTTGTCTCCTAGGTTAAGCCACATTTGCCGGCTTTTTTGCTTCCAATACGCTTCTTTAGCTTTATAGGCAATTTTGAGTTGATCTTTGACAACTTTTAGTTTTTCCTCCACATGCAATGTAGTTGACATCAACTCATCCATTTCCTGTTTCAGGGTTTCTATAAGCTCCTTGCTGTTCCTATGATGCTCTTTATTCCATTGTATAATGGCAGCTCGGCAGTGGTCAATCCTCTGCTTTATTTGAAGGTTAGCTCCTTTTTTCCAGGAATTTTTTACTAACTCAACAATCTCATCATTGTCCTTTAATCTTCTGTCCTATCTGAACATACTTTTCCTCTTCTGTTTTTGTGGGTTCAGATAAGTGACAACATGCCTATGATCAGAGCCCTCAAATCTCAAGTATTCACATCTTCCCGTCGGGTAAGCTTCAGCCCATGAACTGTTTGATATTGCCCTGTCTAGACGGCTTAGAACGTTATAATCCCCTCTTACTCCTCGCCAGGATAACAGATTGCCAGAATGACATAGATCATAGAAGTCACACTCAGAGAAGAGAGAGCGGAAGTCTCCAAAGAGCTTTCAGGTCTTGCCCCCCCCCCCCTCCTCTTTTTCTGTATTGCTTAGAATATCATTGAAATCACCCGAAAGGAACCAAGGAGCATCCCTACTCTGGCCTAACTCAATTAGGTATTCCCAATCTTTCTTCCTCAAGGCTCTATCAGGGTTACTGTTTATAAAGGTAGAGTAGAAACTTTTACCTTCATAGTTTATACGGGTGTCGATGTAGTTATGGCATAAAGATTGAACATCGAGATTTATTTCCTTTTTCAATAGAAGTAGGAGTCCACCACCTCCCCTTCCATGAGGGGACACAATAATATGCTTTGCGAAATTTAAAGTTTCCAACTTACTCAATACAAAGCTATCACTGTTTTTTTGTCTCTGATAGGAAAATAATGTCCGGATCAACTTTTTTGCAGATTTCCTGGAGACGAGGAACTGTCTCGGGGGTCCCCAACCCTTGACAGTTCCAGCAAACTACTTTTAAGGAAGAGGAGAAGACGGCTTGGGAAAATTCGCCGTCTTTTTTCTCGGATGGGTACTCTGTTTGGTCATCTTCGGGTAGAGCACTGGCTGAGATCTTTCACTCACCCCTCTACTGGTTCTTGTTCTGTTTGACTGGCCAGCCGGGTTAGAATTTACGCTCTTTTTCCTTTGGGAGGGATGAGTCTTTGTAACTTTCCTCTTCTTTAGATTTGTGCTTATCGGGATTAAATGAGATTGAGCTGACTTTTTGCCTGGGGGCCTTCCTGGTTTTCGTTTTCCATCTAAAGGTGGTGGTGGCGGGAGCATATTCGAGATCTCCTCTGGTAGAGTTGTGTCATTTACGATACCAAGGCGGTTGTTGATGGGGATTGGTCCAAGTCTTTGGGTAAACGGGACTCTTTCCTGTAGCTTTTCTTGTAATGGTTCCTTTCCCGCAACCGGTGAGGTAACAGCTCTAACCATTTGGATGGCAATTCTTCAAACTGTCGTTGTTCTTCTGCTAAACGTATACGTTCCTTTCTAGCAGCACTTTTCTTCGGATCAGGACAAGAAGAATACTGGATCATAACATCTCTCAACTCCCCAAGAGCCATATTTATAGCATCCCGAGGTAACCCTTCTCCTCTATCATTTGTACCGGCTTCCAGATATGGCTCCGAGTCGAGAGGGGGTCTTCTCTTCCTCGGTGGGCCTGAATTTGATTGAGGTAAGAGATTTCTTTTTGAAACCAGATTAGTTCTCAAGTCTCCCGTACCCAAGTGGTTAACAGACATGGTTATGGGTTCTTTTTGGTGAGCAAGGTGAGTTGATTCCACTTTGCAGTTCATTTGGGGTCGTGAAGATTCCGCCTCTTCCAGGGACAAGAGAAGAGCTCTTGGGAGCTCCCGCGGTCTTCTAATTTCCACCCATTTAGCGTTATCAACATAATGATCCCGTCTCCGGTAATCAATTTGACATGTTGATCTCTCTCTTGACTGAGATTGAGATAAGTGGGTTCATCTTTTTGTCTCAGTGCTTGAATTCCAGTAAGGTTTGTATCTTGAGTAATACTCTCCTCTCTGATTCTCATATCTTACAGAATTGTTCCTCAGGTTGTGGGAAGACGTTGAACCGGTTCTGTTACTTTCGGAAGGTTCTACCTGCTCCTTATAGCGCTTTTGAAAAAGGTGCTCCTTTCTACCTCTTGAGGATTCCTTCCCCAATTCAAGGTTCCTTTTTTTATGACCCTTGTCTTCCTTAACCGTTTCACCTTTCTTTTGTATCTCTTTTGATACCATTTCAGGGCAGTCTTTTAACTCATGATCTAAGTAGGAGCATTGGGAGCAGTGATTTCCCAACCTTTCATAAACCAGATTAGCCACTACTTCGTCGCCATTATCGAATTCTACCAATGAGGATTTAATGATTGTTTTTAAGCTGTTGATGTGAACTCTCATTCTGGCTACAGATGGCGTTATATCAAGGTCTTCGAAGTGACCAATATTTTCGGCTATGGAGAGTAGCGTTTCTTTAGCCCAAAGGTAGTTGGGGATACCTTGCACTTGGATCCAGAAAGGGATCTGTGAGGGGAAGTTGCTTGAGACGGTGGGCTCCCATCTCTAGATAATGACCATCCAATGAGCGAAATGGTAAGGTCTGTTATTTAACACCTTTTGAACATCTTCTTCTGTTGCAAACTGAAATTGAAATTTGCCTTGTCCCGAATCAATCCCCACTGGTCGGGATGAGAGCTTCCAATGGTCGGCCATAAAGGGTAGAAAAGCCTAAATCTTCTGAATTTTTGGGTTTGTAAGACGACCTACTAGCGTTAGATCATGTTTTCTGATTTGTTCCGAGTAGTCAAAATGGGGAACTTTCACTCTAGCTGCTCTAAGGGGTTCCTCCTGAGAAGCTAAAGCTTTACCTTTCTCAGCTGAAGATAGTCTTCTGCTCATGGTTATAGATAGTGACTAGATATGGGGGTGTGATCCGTAGAGTGGATTAGTCTAGAGATTAGAGGTTTAGATAACCAAACGGTAGTCAAGCTGAAACTTACCGAGTGATTTTTGGAATGAAACAGGTGCACAAAAACTTCATGGAGAGTATTCAGTAACTCGGAGAGGAAGGATTGCTTACCGGTATGGAGAAGAACATACCCTCCGACTACCGTCGGGGGTAGAACCCGGTGATTATCGCTCAAGAACCGGCAAGAAATTTTGAAAAGTTACTAAAAGAGGGAAAGAAAAGTAGATAGGAATAGCAAAAAGTAGATATGGAAAAAGAAAGTATTAGGAAAGGTAATTTTGGAGTTTGTGCCTGGGAGATTTTTGATAACTGATTTTACTATTAGTTAATTTAACATCGATTCAATCCTAAATGATATAAAATTTTATTAATTTGGATCACTTTATGAGAAGCGATACAAAAATATGAATGCATATCAATTAGATAATCATGCATCTACAATTTTTTGTTAACATCATTTAAAAAATTGATACAAATATTACATCAATAAAAAAATGATGCTAATAAATTTTTAATTAATTAAATATGCTTTTAATTACCTTTGATGTTTGTCCCACATCGAGAACTAAAGAATGAAGTGAGAAGTTTTGTTTCTTATAAATAAGTACAATTTATCTACAGATCCTAAAAACTAATATTGACGTGTTTTCTTAGATAAAAATAAATAAATTATTCGTGAAATAATTTATAATATAATATTAAAATAATTTATAAAAGTTAGTACTAATTTTAAATTATTACACATATTTTAAAGTTGATAATTATAATGTAATATTACCATCATTTATATTAATTGATGCAAATCTTTAATATCATTTTTTTGCAACCGACACAAATTAACATTGATTACAATAATCGATGCAAATATTTATATCAATTGCTTAAACTGATGCAAATATTTATATCAGTTGCTTAAACTGATGTAAAATATTTTCACAACTGATGTAAATATTTGCATCACCACTTTCAGAGTCATTTATCTATGTGATGTAAATTTTTCTTACATCATTTATAACTAATACAAATCTATAAAATAAATGATGTGAAACACACTTTTTTGTAGTGAAAGTCCGGTGCTGGATCAGATCCCGGAGACGCAGAGTGAAGCTCCTCATCCGATCATGTAACCCGGGGGTTAGTCCAACAACCGGGGCATGAGTTACTCACCGAACTCGATCCGAGACGCCGAGGGAGATCGACTTGGTAAGATTTTTTTCCTTAGCGAATTTTATTTGATTTTATTGATAATATATATTTTTCGTAGGTTTGGTATTTTGAACAACGGCATTAGCAAGTCCATTTTGCAGATGTTGCATTCGATCCTCAAAACACCGCACAAAAAGTTTTCTGACATCTCGGACGATGAGAAAAAGACATGGTTTAGACAATTTGCGGTAAGTTTTGTAATTACTATTTTTTTTTTCATATTCATATATATATTTTTTTATAAGTATGATAACTTTTTTTTATTCGTTTTTTTAGTAAGAGTTTAATTGGAATCCGAACTACACGAATATGGTGGAAGCCAAGTTTTTTCAGGAGGCGGCTACGTAATTCTCCAGAAACATGAACGAACTAGTGGAAGCAAAAGTGGAGGAAGGAGCAAGAAAAACCGAAAGGCTTGAACACAGAGGTTTGGAAAGACTACATCATATACTGGGAAAACCCTGAGACTGAGAAAACTTCAAAGACTAACCGAACGAGTAGGCGGCATGGTAACGGAGCATACATACACAACTCCGGTACGACCAGTTTCTTGAGCCAAAAAGAACAAATGGTAATTTTTTCCTTTTTCTCTTTTTTTATTATTTTTATTATTGTTTTAATTGAAATTACTAATTAATTTTCTTCGTTTTTTCAAGACGAGGGAAGCCGGAGGTGAATATCACCTGGAAATGATGAAGAGGTGTCACACCAACAAGAAAGCCAAGGTTATCCATGACCCTGTTATAAGTGAGATCTACGAGAAGGTGCAGAAGAAAAAGACCGACTTGACCCAGTCTCAAGGCGACTCTTCCGCGTCTGTCGATTTCCCGCGAGAAGAAATCAACAGCTTAGTTCTCGAGGTAAGTTTTTTTGAGTTTTGATTTACATTTTTTACATTTTATATTGTTCTAACTTTTTTTATTCGTATATGAACTTTCTATTAAAAAGGGTGTCGCGGTGGTTTGGGCAAGATCCCGATTACGGACTATGTGGCATCTTCGGGTTATCTCGATTACACGGAAGACCTCGTCATGCAGAACGAAGAGTTGAAGGTCAAAGTATAAGTTTTGGAGGCGTCGAAAGCGGAAACGGAAATGAAGTTCGTCTAGACCCAGGAGGAGCTTACCACTGCAAAGTTCGATATCTCTACCATGAGGTCTTGGATGCAATCGAAGAACCCGAAAACATTTTGGGATCGAGTAATCCGGGAACGTGAAATAATTTATGTTTTTGTATTTTGAAAATAATTTTAATTTCTGTTTTTGTATTTCCAAAACATTTTGTATTTAATAAAAATTTATTATATTTTTATTTTCGATTTTAAATTTATTAATTTCGAATTTAATTAATTAAAAAATCTCCTTGCAATTGATAGAAATTGAAATATCATAATTTCTTTGAACCAAACATTTTCATTTTCTGGATGTTACATTATTTTGTGTAACAACAACAGGCGGTGGGAGTACAACGAGGATATAGATCATAACGAATTCTCGCACAGAAAATCAAGCAGCCGTCAACGCCATTTTTGCATGGAGAATGGTCGTAGCATGTTTCGTCGTTTTGGTTAAGTCTAGAATCTGTTTAAAAATGATTATTAAACAAAATGTATATNAGTATTTAACTCGTACCAGGAGCACTATCAGAGCAAAGAACATGTGATATGGAAAAGAGGAAAATAAGAAAAAAAGTGATTAAGATTTTCTTGGTGATAGCCATTTGTTATTTTCTTAACTAAATTCTTAAGAAAGTTTACTTAAGATGATCATATATATACTAACATAAACATATATAAAAGGCATTGAATCTAGTCAAAGATAAGATGATCATATATATACTAACATAAACATATATAAAAGGTATTGAATCTTGTCAAAGATCAAAACAGATTTCTCAATTATTTTTTTAAGATAGTATGTATTTTTTTTTAACTACATTCTTAAAAAAATTTACTTAAAATGATCATATATATAACAACATAAACATATATAAAAGGTATTGAATCTAGTCAAAGATAAAAAAAAAACATTTCTCGATTATTTTTTTAAGATAGTAGGTATTTTTTAACTTAAATTCTTAAAAACTTTTAGTTAAGATGATCATATATAATAAAATAAACATATATAAAAGGTATTTAATCTTGGTCAAAGATCAAAGAACATTCCTAAATTATTTTTTAAGATAGTTTGTATTTTTTTTAGTCAAAGATTAAAAAACATCTTCCCATTTATGTTTTAATTTTAAGATAGTAGGTATTTTTTTTAACTTAAATTCTTAAAAACTTTTACTCAAGATGCATATCATATATATAATAACATCTATACTATATAAATTATAAAAGTTGAATCTATTAGTTTCTAAAACTGACCACGTAGGATTTAAAACATCCAATTTTTGCACCGAAAATCAAGTAGCAATTATGTGCTAAATTTTCTTTTACAGTTTAATTTACTTAAAAACTAGTGATATGGTCCGCACCATGTGCGGGCTCCAGAGTATTATTAATTTATATTATCGAACACAGAAACTGAAATTTGTTTACAAAACAAATAGATGACATTATCTTACAAATATCTGTTAAAATAAACCAATAAACCAAAGTATGTTTAATAATAAAAAATTAGACACGAAAAAATCACGATCAAGTATGGCGAAACTCGTACAAAGACACACAACAATTTAACTAAAAACATCCTTTTTTTTGTTTGTTAAGGTCAAAATCAAACAATATGTACCCTATTGATATACTCTCATATTACATGTTTTAGCATGCATTTCATGCATGGTTTTGTATAGTTCTCATGCATAATCATGGTCTTATCTTGTCATTTAAGTCTCATTTAGAGTTTAGGGTTCTCATACTAGGTCCTAGAGTGTCTTGCATGTTTTGGAGTCCTTTTCAGGTGTTAAACGAGGAGAATCCGTCACCCGAAGAAAGGAGACAAAGCCACCAAGTATCGATCGATACCCCTTGGTATCGATCGATACCGAAGCACCAAGGGGCAACACCGACGTCTTTGCTCGGTGTCACGGGNTTTAAAAAAAAAAAAATCAATCCCTTTAGTTTGAACATGATATAGTTTTTCGGAAATTATTATAAACCACCCTCGTGATTGTTTTTCGGAAATTATTATAAACCATCCTCGTGATCTCATCAGAATAAAAACATCTATACAGTTTTTCGGAAAAAATTTGTTGGGTTTGATTTTTAGACCACCAGGCTAAGCTAGCCCCCCTCAGTCTCCGCGAAAATATTTACGATTATGAGGGTTATATGGGTATTGTGGTTTAACACTCAATCCCTTTAACATAATCGGAATGAAGTTGATAAGGCGAAGAATTCATGATTCTCCGGCGATTGGTTTGACAGTCAAACCGTTAATAGCACTCATAACCATGTTTTCGAGACGGAATTTAAGAGAAGATCTTTAAAGCAAAACATTATCTTCGATTTAAAAGAAGATCTTTAAAACAAACCTTCTCATCAAGCAAAAGTAAATTTAAAAAGACGGATTTTCTTAGTATCCGACACGTTTTTAGACTCCCACTTCCTGATTATTCGAACAATGATAGGACGACAAGAACGTTTCTTGCTAAGTTGATCCAAAGTTAAATAATTCATATTGGTATTCAGAATTGTAGAAGTGGGATATCGATGTTAATTTATATACATTTGAAAACACTTTTTCCATTTAAGAAAAAATAGATAATTTTTAATTTTTTTCTTAATTTAGAATTTGATAGAGCAGAATCCTTTTTATTAAATCAGAAATTATTATAAACCCAGGTTTAAATGTTCTAATAATAATTTAAATATATTAATAACTACTTACACACGATCGTACTCGACGCTAAGAGTTTTCATTTTGGGCCGGTTACAATAAAAAAAGAACACTAAACCTAATTAATTTCCGCCAGATAACAACGAAACAATCTTTGACCAATTGGATCATGTATCAGGTATGGCTTCGAGATGTGTTGGATTGGGTAGTATGAACATGATCAGGTATGATCTAAGTAGCACTGAGACGGGTACGGGGTCGGGAAACGGGGACGGAAACGGGTACGGGAAACGGCAAATTTAACATTTATAGAGACAGGTACGTTATGGGTACAACAATAATAATATAAGAGAAATAGCTATAGTTTAAAATATAAAAAATATCACACATAAGTCTTAACATTTTTAAAAAACATTTAGTTTAATATCCTTAAAAACAACAAAAACAACCTAATCAACGACTAAGTCATCCTCTAAATCTGAGAAGGAGGTGAGGAGGAGGTGAAAAAACAGAGAAAGCAAAGAGTATTGAGATATGGAGATTGATCATAAAACTCTAAACGTGTTTTTTCTTTTATTCTCTTTTTATTTTAGTAATTTCTTTTTTTTTTAAATAAGTTAAGTTAGTGATTTAAGTTAAATTATATGTTTGGGTACACATATATTCACACCGAAACGAACTGGGGACGTCCCCATCTCCTGACGTTGCCGTCTCCGTTTGGTGGTCGGCGTACCCGTCTTCCTTGAGACGTCTCGGGGACGTTTCATGGCCGTACCAGAGACGTAATGGTACCCATGACGTACCCGGGACGGGTTCTTGGACTAAAACCACGTACCCGTGCTTCATAGGGTATGATTCTTCTTGGACTGGCATCGGAAAACTGACGAACCCTTCAAGACCCCATATTTACAAAGAGGTTCAATTTGTAAACCACAATGCTTCTTCCTTGAATATTCATGTGGTTAGTGATTAATCTGAAAACGCACGCTTTCCCTCATGTTGTTGTTTCTTTTGAGTAACAGGTTACCCGTGAAATGTTTTACCAATCATCCAAAGTCAGTGACATGATGATGGCTCCTATGATGACAGTGAATGCTTCCCTCAGGTGATCTACAATCTCCTATTCAACTTGTGTTTGTATTGAGAGTACAACAACTGGTTTATTTTGTTTAATCTTGATCAGGTATAAGGAATGTTGGTTTTGGTATGGCATTGAAAAGAAGAACCCTTTTCCTACCGAATCAAAAAACAGGAGATGGATTGCAAAGGTATATGATCCATTACTGATTTAGTTGATATTAGACCCCATAAAAATGAATGGTTTGTTCTGATTTCACTATTTAAATTGCATTGTAGGCTGGCTATTTAAGTGATGGAGACATTGAGAATGGAGACAGTGAGAGCGGGGACTCTGAGGCTGGCTTAAATGACGAAGACATAGAAAGCAACTTTCAGAGACTTGAAGAGCGTTGGAATGTAAAGAGACTTCAAGAGCGTTGGTATGTAAAGACACTTGAGGAATTGTGGTATGAAAAGAATGTGGCAGAGGAGAAAGTGAAACATGCAGCAATATTCGTAGAAGAAGTCGATAACAATAAGACGGTGCCAGCATTCAGTGGCGGATCCAGAAATTATTTTTATTGGGGTCATAAATACGATTGATGAAACCATAGCTGACTCTGAGATTTAAAAGACTTGAAGCAAGAAAATTTTTTGGTTGTGCACTATTTATGAACATGAAATTTTGATTATCTGCGTATTGCAACGCAACCTCGATGCCCCAATTAATTATTTAAAAAAAGAAAAGAGAATAATAACGTGTGGCTAATGACTTGAATATAATTATGGTTTAATCCATGTTTGAATATATTTAAATCCGGTTCAATTGTGGTTTAAATCACTTAATGACTTGACTCATGATAAAAATTGATTTAATTTCAATCCAATTTAATTTTAGTTTAAAAGGAAATCTAGTTTAATTAGTTATGAAATTTGAAAGGAAATAAAAAAATAGAGAGAAAATCAGAGATAGATAGAGAGTGAGATACAGTGGCGGATCCAAACTTATTTTTTTACTGTGTGCTACATTTTACAATATTTTTTTTTATAAAACCTATTAAAAGACTATATTATATATATTTTGTTTAACACACTAAAAATATACTCCATGTTTATTTATTTTTTGCTTTCAAAGTAATAACACAAGCAAAATATTGTCTTCTATTATATATACTATATTGCCGTTAAAAAAATATATATATATATATATATACTATATTTTAATAAATTACTATATGAATCAAATTAAGTTGCATAGACCATTTTCGATTTATATAATCGTATGTTAAAAAACTATGATCATATGGTTAACAAAGACCTATAATCAAATAATATCTTGTAACTTTGTCACTTCGATCAAAACAAAAAAAACTAAAATTTATTCGTTATCAACTAAAGATATCAAAATGAATAGGTTCATATTACAACTTTTCTCTAAAAACTAATCATTCAAAAAATGATAACAATGTTTGAGATATGTTATATTTGATTTAATTTAGGTATCGTTAATAAAGAAATCACTAACATTTAAAAGCTCATTAACATTTATGAGGCTTTACAATGGAAACATAAAAGCTCATTAACATTTATAATTAATCCAATTATGAAACAACTAAAACGAAAACCGTGGGAGAAAAACCGGACTTGGTGCAAACAAGATTTTATCAATGGGGGCAGAATATTTAAATGGTTGAAAATTACATGAAATAAACAAATTTAAGTGGCGGTGAAATCTCTATAATATTATTTAAAAATACATTTTTGAAAATAAATTTTTTTTTGTAAGTTATTATATGAAATGCCATTATAAATAACAAAGAATAATTGAAATAGGAAATTGTATAATTGTCTTTTACAATTAATGATAAGAATATGGAAAGTATTTATTTTGCATTAAAGATGTTATCTACTATATATTTTAAAATAATAATCAATTCATATACATTCAAAGAAAAAAAATCTATTCAAAATCTTGATATATTTTTCACTATAGTTTATTATATTTTATTTGAATTTATATCAAAATAAAAGTTGTAAAATATTTTACTAATTTTATAATAAATTAGACAAGATTTTTTTTTTTTTAAGAGTTTTTGAACTAACCACAAAACTAGAGTTATGTTTTTAAGATTATATGTTTTACGGGTTAGCCCGAATAATATTTTAGTCCACTGCAAAACGGGTTAAATAGACAAATTATTTCGTTTGGCAATTCTATCTATAATCATGAGTTATGCATATTATAAAATTCAAATAAAAGTAATTTTTCTTAAATTTCAAAACAATTTCTTTTAAAATTACCTTTTCAAACATTATCTCTCCACTTGCTTCAAAATGAAAGATTTAGGAGCTCTTAAATATTTTATTGGCATATAAGTTGCAAGAAATTCGAGTGGCATGTATATATGCCAACGGAAATACGCTCTTGACATCATCGTAGATTCTGGTCTTCTCACCTCCAAACCAGCTGCTTTTCCGTTAGAACAAAACAACAAGTTAGCTTTCTCTGAATCTCCGCTGCTACCAGATCCACAACAGTATAGACGCCTCGTCGGACGGCTTATCTATTTGGGCGATACTAGGCCAGACATGTCATATTGTGTACACGTTTTGTCACAATTTATGCAAAGCCCACAGAAAGACCACTGGCAGGCTACTTTGAGAGCTGTCTGATATTTGAAAGGCAACCCGGGTCAGGGAATACTTCTTCGATCTGATACGAATTTCCAGATTTCAGGGTGGTGTGATGCTGATTGGGCGAGTTGTCCAATAACGAGACGATATGTAACTGTGTATTTTGTGCAGCTTGGTGATTCACCTATTTCATGGAAAACACACAAGCAGGAAACCGTGAGCATGTCTTCTGCCGAAGCTGAATACCGTGCGATGTCGTTCTTGACGAAAGAACTCATATGGCTGAAACGAGTTCTTGCCACTCTTGGAGTACGACATGAGAACCCGATGTTGGTATACTGTGGTAACAAGGCGGCTATTCACATAAGTACAAACCCGGTATTCCATGAAAGAACGAAGAATTGGATTGCCATTTTGTACGTGATGAAATTCTCCTATGTACAATTGCAACTTCTCATGTTAATAGTCGTTCTCAATTGGCGGATATATTCACAAAGGCTTTAGGACATCAAGAATTTGATAATTTCAAGATCAAGTTAGACATCCAAAACTTGCATGCTCCAACTTGAGAGAGGTATTGGAGAATCATGTTACGACAATTACGGAGTAATTGGAGTACTAGTACTAGACTCTATTACGACAATTACAGAGTAGTTGGAAATTTCTGTTCATCTTTTGACTTTAGGATTCTATTTTGATATAAATGTATGTACAAAAGCTATGGCAAAACACACAGAAATCTTTCCTCGATACCTTGTGTCTCTGCAAATTACAGTAACTTTTTTGTTTCTTGGGTTTCTTTAAGATAGCCTAATTTTAGTTTATATGTGTTCTGTTATGTTCTGCTCGGATTGTAAGTTATGTCAGCTAGAGCAAAATATTCATTTGATCCGGAAGATTACAAAGCAGAGGACATCTTTGAATATACGAGTTAATGAATGCAGAAACGTGGAAGGAAACAAGTTTAAGTTTAGTCCTTCGCTCCTTCCTTGGGATGGGGGTTACTCGATTCTGTTGGGTCATTTTGGTTAAAAACTGTACCTTTTACTATAGTTAGTAGAGGCGTGTTTTGTTTGTTGATAAGCTCACAAAGGATGTCTGTAGTATTCTACAAAATAAACAATCTACTTGTCTCTCTGGTTCCTCAGAGGATGAGAACGAATCTTGATAGGACATTGGAGTTTTTTATGAGAGATCCTCACTCGGGTTCTCAAGCAAGTTGCCATCGATACAATCTGTTAAATTTGTGATATCTATCCTTAAGATTGCTTTGGGAGATTCTAATTTCTGTGAGCGTAAGTGATGTTTTTGATGTAAGAAAAAATGTCAAGTCTTGGGAAGTCATTCTGTAGCATAGATAGATTAATTAGAAGGTGAAATGCATTTGCAGCTCCCAACAAATTGTTACTACTTTTACATAAACAAGTGTTATTAACACAACTTATAATAAAATTTAGGGAGGATTACTAAACTAACTTTAAAAAATGTATTAATTACTAGAACAATGCAAATCTTTCTAAATTACTAGAATAACCTAAAAATATATAAAATACTGATTTTGTCCTTTTGGCATTTGTTAACAAAAACATAATTACGATATTGCCATTACTATTTTTAATCCACATCAGCGCGCACAGATAAACAAGTCTACCGTTCTTTGACGGTAGACTTATTTTTTATGGTAGATTTATTTTTCGGCCGGTAGACTTATTTTGGGTCGGTAGATTTGTTTTGGGTCGGTAGATTTATTTTTCGACCGGTAGACTTATTTCAGTAGACTTATTTTTACGACATGGTAGATATGTTTTCGGGCGGTAGACTTTTTTTTTTGGGTAGATTTATGTTTAATGACGGTAGATTTGTTAAAGATTGGTAGATTTAACGGGAGATCGGTTGACTTTTTTGGTAGACATTTGACCAAATTGGTAGATTTATTTCCTTTGATGGTAGATTTATCTCATCCGCGGTAGACTTCTTTGTAATGACTGCAGACTTATCATTGGATGGTTCGTTTTTTGGTGACGGTAGATTTATTGCAATGACGGTAGACATATATTATCGTGGTAGACTTATTCTTAAAACGGTAGATTTATTTTTAATGATGGTAGATTTATTAAAAAATGGTAGATTTATATAAACTTTCGGGATACACGAAATTGGTAGACTTATCATAAGTTGGTAGATTTATCAAAATTTGGTAGATTTATCTGAATTTGGTAGATTTATCTGAATTTGGTAGATTTATCTGACATTTATCATTTTTATTTGACGGTAGACTTATTAAAATATTAATAAATAAATAAAACAATTACATTAATTTTTTAAAAAATCAAAAACATCTCCAAAAAATTGAAAACAAATTCCGAAAAAATCAAAAAAATTCCAAAAAGTCTAAAGTTAAGAAAAAATAATTTTAAATTTTAAATATTATATTTTAGCATATGCATTTTTGAACTAAAAATTTCTAAAAACTCAAAAAATACAAAAATCCAAACAATTCTCAAAATTTTATAAAATTTCAAAAATCCATGAATAACACATCACGGTTAAAAAAAATATATCACATAACACCAAAATAATTGTATCAAAACCCTAAAGATAATTAAAATAAGACAAAAGACATGTTTAAATAATATTTTAAAATAATTCTTTATAGCGTAGGTAAAACACTTAAGAAATTTGTTTTCGTTTATTTTTAATTTTATTTTAACCGTGTTGTGTTATTCATGGATTTGTTTTTATTTTTTGAGTTTTTAGAAATTTCTGAGAATTTGTTTGTATTTTTGAGTTTTTAGAAAATTTTTATTCAAAAATTCAAAACTTAAAAATAATATATTTTATGTAAAATTTAAAATTATTGTTTCTTAACTTAAGATTTTTTTGGATTTTTTAAATTTTTTGGGGATTTTTTTTTATTTTTTGGAAATTTAATGTAATATTTTATCTATTTATAAATATTTTATCATTTAATATAAACATTGTTTCAAACCGTGTATAGTTTTGTATACATCTGTGAACAAGATGTTGTAAAATGAACACACGGTTCATAGTTGGAGATTTAAAATGGGCAACAAAAATAGTTTGGGTATTAAAAAGCTTATCGAAATAAAGTTGGGGTATTTTTATGGAATTTTATACTTCATGATTATGTGTTTGGTTTTGCTACACTTATTGTGTTTTTTGGTTAAGTTACATGAAGACTTGTTTACGTTTTGCTAGACTTCGTGTGTTTTGGTGATGTATTGTTTATGGTTCTTTCAAACTCTTCAAACTATTGTTATTGCTAATGTTATGTATGAAATTAGTATGTTTGACTTTCAAGTATTGTGATAATAAACACCACATAGATTTTGTATGTTATAATTATATGTGGTTCATGTGTTTTTGTTTTAAATCTCACTAATTTTGGTTATCCATACTAAGCAAATATTAAACTAAATAAAGTTACTGATTTCGTCAAGCACCTTTAAAAATTATCGTGGACTGTCTTACAATCACTAATTCAAAAACAAATATACCATCATTTAGAATTCAATTATCATTTGTACAAATTCAAAAACAAATCTATCAAATCCAAATCTCCCATTAATTATACTCGTAGAAGAATACGTTGAATCGAAGACGGAAATTGTCGACGTAGACTCGGCCGCCGTCGTGAAGCCCAGGAACCTGTCGGAGATAACATCAATTTAACACTATCAATTGAAAATAGAACAAATGAAACAAGTCTACCATAACGGATTAAACAAGTCTACCAGAACGGATTAAACAAGTCTACCAGAACGGATTAAACAAGTCTATTATAACGTTTTAAACAAGTCTATTAGAACGTTTTAAACAAGTCTACCAGAACGTTTTAAACAAGTCTACCAGAACGTTTTAAACAAGTCTACCATAACGTTTTTAACAATTCTCTCTAAATCTACCACTATTAGCGGAATTTCGTTGAACAAGTGGTGTGCATACCTCATGAAGCCGCATATCAACCAAAAAACGAGGGTTTTCTCTCCTTTCACCGGGAATTCGCGTCTCCCCTCCGCGCGTCGCCTCAAGAACGACCAAACGACGTCGGATCTCGTCGCCCTCGGAAGGAACTCGCCGAAAAAGATGAAAAAAACTCATGAGAAACAGAAAAGTTCCTTACCTATTCGTCACCGGAATCAATGGCCGTGAGGCTGGAACGCCGGAGTCGGAGTATATCTCACCGGAGAAGACGAGAGGTTAAGAACATTTTAAACAAGTCTAACAAAACGTTTTAAACAAGTGTACCAGAACGTTTTAAACAAGTTAACAGAACGGATTAAACAAGTATACCGTAACGTTTTAAACAAGTCTACCACAACATATTAAACAAGTCTACCATAACATATTAAACAAGTCTACCAAAACGTTTTAAACAAGTATACCAGAAAGTTTTAAACAAGTCTACCACTACGTATTAAACAAGTCTGCCACTATTAGCGGAATTTCGTCGAACAAGTGGTGTGCATACCTCATGAAGCCGTATATCAACAAAAAAACAAGGGTTTTCTCTCCTTTCACCGGGAACTCGCGTCGCCCTTCCGCACGTCGCCTCAAGAATGACCAAACGACGCCGGATCTCATCGCCTTCGGAAGGAACTCGCCGAAAAAGATGAAAAAACTCATGAGAAAGAAGAAAAGTTCCTTACCTACTCGTCGCCGGAATCAATGGCCGTGAGGCTAGAACGCTGGAGTCGGAGTATATCTCGCCGAAGAAAACGAGAAGACGAGAGGTTAAGAACGTTTTAAACAAGTCTACCAGAACGTTTTAAACAAGTCTACCATAACGGATTAAACAAGTCTACCGTAACGGATTAAACAAGTCTACCAAAACGTTTTAAACAAGTCTACCACTACGTATTAAACAAATCTACCACTATTAGCGGAATTTCGTCGAACAAGTGGTGTGCATACCTCATGAAGCCGCATATCAACCAAAAAACGAGGGTTTTCTCTCCATTCACCACGAACTCGCGCCGCCCCTTCGCACGTCGCCTCAAGAACGACAAAAAGACGCCGGTTTCGAGCCGCCGGAGTCGCCGAGAATATGAGAGGGCTCGCCGGAGTCGCCGAGAATATGAGAGGGCTCGCCGGAGTCGAGAAGACGAGAGGGCTCGCTGGAGTCACTGTATCTTTCGCCGTATCTCTCGCCGGAGTTGTGATTGAGAGAAGAAGAAGAATAAGAAGAGAGAGAGAGAAGAAGAATAAGAAGAGAGAGAGAGAGAAAGAGAAATCGTGAGATTGAGAGAGAACATTTTTTTTTTGGTTTTTGAATTTTTTTTTAATTTTATTATTTTAATTAGTTTTTGTAAAAACAAAAAAATCAAAATGGTATTTTGGTTATTAAAACGAAAATATGTACATTTATGTCTTTTACCAACTTTTGAAAGTTAGTTTAGTTAGTGGAACTTTTGTAAGAGTTATTCTAGTAATATCCATACTTTTAAAGGTTATTATAGGTAATTTTCTCTAAAATTTACTAAGATTTTTTGGATTTTTTTCCTAACTATCTTAATTTTAACTATATTAGGTAGGTTTTTGTTTACTATAATACATGAAGAAAGCTAATCACGGTAGAATTTGTTTTTCATTAAAAAGATATATACGTGAATATTTTCATTCGTATAATTTGACTCTCGAACAAAATTTGTTCAAAATATTCGTATAATTTGACTCTAAACACGGTCTTATCACAGCTTATAAATTAGAATCAGATACTAGAAGCTCTCTTCGTGCTGTTGCTGCTAAACTAGCTAGTAAACCTCAAGGAGGATTTTCTTCACTAAGGCAAGTTGCTAGAGACATAGATCAGACATTCAGTTCTTGATCCCAATCCTGGAGCTCCCACAATCCAGTGATAACTTTAACGCTGTGCTCGATGAACAGAAGATTTTTTGTGGGTTTTTTCTGTGTTTGGAATTGCTTAGTGCTTTCTAAGAAATTATCATATGGTTTTCAGGATGGTCTCTTCAGGGATACTTGCGTAGCAATCAACCTATAAAGGGTCAGAAAAGTGGTGCAAGCACAAGCGACACAAGAGAGAATCAGATGTTCTTTGAACTCAACAACATCTACACTCTCCTCTATAGTCTCACCGATGATATCGCTTCTCAACCACTCTACATCTCTATCCTCCAAAGGGTCTTATTAGAATGCCTCATATTTTTGGAAAAAGACGTGTAACCCAGATTTTGCCATAGTATTTACATAAATGTCATTTTGAATTGATTTTCTTCCCAACAAATAATTGAATACACATATTAATTATAAAAAATGTAAAACCCTAAAACAATATATTCTCTCTCACGTCGTCTCCTTTCTCTTACCTCTCCCTCACGATTATGAAAATGTGAACTCCGCCACTGTCTACGGTGAGTTTTCGCCGTCCGTTTCTTTCCCCTCTCTCACGTTCATAGATCGAGTTAGACATGACCACGGTTACGGTTAATGCGGTTAAGGTTTTTTAACCACCGGTTACGGTTAGAATTTTTTTTAACCTTAACCTTAACCATTTAATATACGGTTAAAACGGTTACGGTTAAAACGGTTACGGTTAAATACGGTCCGGTTAATACGGTTACGATTAGACACGGTTACAGTTATTTGATGACAATAAACGGTTAATATAACGAGATATACTTAAATAATTATAAATTTTATATACTAGTTTTCATTCCATGTTGTCTATGACTCCACAATTTGTTTTTTTTTTTCTTTTAATTTTATATATTTTATCATAAAACTGTTTTGTTAAAATATTTTTTATATTTGTTAGAAAAAATATTAATTAGTTTAGCATGTTTAAGTTTTAATTAATATTTCTTGTTATTTAGATTTGTATTTGCTATTGGTAAATTGATTATACATAAAAAAAAAATTTGAATTTTTAATTTTACAGAACTAATTTTAATTATTAGTACATATAATTTTATTTTTAAAACAGTTACGGTTTTAACCGAACGGTTAACCAACGGTTTTGATACGATTACGGTTGATTAACGGTTACGGTTAATAATTTTTTTAATCATAACTAATATATTTTTACGGTTAACGGTTATGGTTTTTAACCGTCTGACACGGTTACGGTCTGGTTACGGTTTGAAAATGGTACGGTTACGGTTCCATTTTGGTTCTAGTAATGAAGAAGATAGTGTGAGATTTGGGCTTCAGTCATCAAAATTCTGGGCCCACGTTTTGGGCATGTTTCTTTGTCTCTACAAGTTTTGAAAATGGGCCAAAGAAGAACAAAGAGAAGAGATTTTTGGGCTACAACAACATAAAACCCATAAGATGGAAACGTGAAAGGCTTTCGGGTTAGATACATAGATGCATATATATATCTTTCTCCTTTACCTTGTGCTGTAGGTTTTGATCATCATCTCTTTAGGATTTTCTTCCTGTAATCTGCAAACAAAGAGCTTGTATTCTCAGATTCATATTGGAGGTTGAGAGGCAAGAGATTCCCTCCCCAGACGTACCGGTTAGACGCCGAGAACTGGATGATCAAATTTGTTGTGTTCTTACTATTTTCTCTTTAGTTTAATTGGATCAAACCGGTCAAATCCCTCACAGATAGACTTGCTATTCTAGTAATTTTTGATTAATTTTGAGTTATACTAGTAATCTTCCCTAATAAACATATTTAGACTTTGATCGGTACAACATTTAAAAAAGCATTAAGCTTTTTATCAACCAATCAACAAAACATTTAGGGAAGCATTTAGAAGCTCCAAATGCTCATTCCTCTATGCTTTCATATGAAGTTTTTGGTAGAGCATTAACCTATAAAATATTTTAAAAAAAAAAAAATTTATATAATTAATTTATTTTGTTAAATAATATCAAAAAATTATGTTTATATTAAAGTGTAAATTTTATACTTTTAAAACTAATATTTACTAATATTTTTTTTTTATTAATTTTCAAATATTTTTTTTTAAAAATATATAATATAATAAATACAATTGAAATATGAAAAAAATTATCAAAAATTATATTATAAATATAACTATAGATTTAGTGCTTACGAATAAATATATTAAATAATTTTATATATAATATTTTACAGCTCTGCCAATCACTACATTAATCAGAGCATACAACTTCAGCAGCATAGTGCTTCTGCTGCTTAATGATTCTGCTCAACTATCTGTTATACCAATCAGGGCCTTAGATTCGACTGCTAAAAAAAATTCAATACTAATCCAAGAGTCATTTCTCTGCAAGTAGTGTTAAACTCATTTATGTGTTTTGCTATGCTCTGTTTTGTTTTGTTATGCTCTTCTCTGTTTTGGTGTGTTCTGCTCTTCTCTGTTTTGGTGTGTTCTATTCTACTCTGTTGTAAGTCATGTCAACTAGAGCAAATATTTCATTTGATCCAGGAAAATTACAAATCAGAGGACATCTATAAATTTACTTATGAGTTAATGTCGGTTTATTTCTGCAGAAACGTGTAAGGAAGCAAGTTAACAAGCTTAAGGTGTTGAAAGGAAACTGATTAAAAGATCAATGGATGGTTTTCTTTCCTTAATAGCTTTTGAAAGATTCTTTCCTAACATATTGTTACGCGTAATATGCAAAACACAAATATCGAAGAAGGTCTTCCTTGATATTAATAGAAAGTGCTTTTACAAGATGAGAGAAAGGTATTAGGAGCCTCTCTCCTCCCCGTTACAATGATCACCAAAATCTCGATACCTTTCTCAACAATTCCAACACTCTAAATATACTATCTGTTTCTCCACATCACATAACCCATGTGCAGAGAATTACCATGACAACTAACCGTGGTTATTCTTTAACTATAGCTAGTTATTACTTCCTCCTGTGAAGAGCCCACTTCTACTCTTCTCGGATAGATCCATGCTCTTGATTCCATCAGGCCTGTTTGGGCTTCCTTTTCTTCCTCTGATACTGGTAGATGATAGGTGGGTGTTGGGCCTCATATGTATCAATACTCCCCCCTTTGAAATTAACATTGTCCTCAAGGTTGAAGAGAGGAAACTGACCTTTGATGGTGCTCACACATTCCCACGAGCTCTCATAATCAGGTTGCGCCTTCCACTGAATCAGAACCTCCTCCTGCCTTGAAACCTGATTGCGACGGTATCCCAACACAGCTTCCGGTTCCACCTCGAGCACACCCTCAGCTGACAGTTGCGGGGGAATAGAAACTGATAGCGCAGACCCGCCGACCGCCTTCTTGAGTTGCAAGATGTGAAAGGTGTTGTGGCTTCTGGCCCCATGTGGAAGATCAAGGCGGTACGCCACTTTCCCAACGCGAGCTACAACCTCAAAGGGATCGTAATACCTGGCTGCCAGTTTCTCATTGGTGCGTTTGGCCAAGGTTCTCTGACGGAAGGGCCTCAACTTCAAGAAAACACGATCCCCAACCTCAAACTCCAACTCCCGGCGATGGTTATCAGCCTTGCTCTTCATCAATTGTTGTGCGTTATGCAGATGTTCCCGCATCAGTACCAAGGCTGCGTCCCGTTCTCGCATTCGCTGTTCCAAGTCAGCATTGGCCGTAGACCCATTCTCATACTTCAACAAAGCTGGTGGATCCCTGCCATACACTGCCTTGAAAGGAGTCATGCGGATTGCTGAGTGGTATGAAGAATTGTAACAGAACTCTGCCCATGGCAGGAACTGAGCCCACGTCTTTGGTTGGTCACTGGAGAAACAACACAAATAGGTTTCGAGTCCCCGGTTAGTCACCTCTGTTTGGCCATCCGTTTGGGGATGATAAGCGGTGCTAAAACAGAGAGACGTGCATGCGAGTCTGAATAGTTCCTTCCAAAAGGTGCTAGTAAATACCTTTTCCCTGTCAGAAATGATGGTTCGTGGAAACCCATGGTGCTTCACTACCTCCTGAATGAACAAGACAGCAACGTCTGTTGCCGAAAACGGGTGCTTAAGCCCAACAAAGTGGGCATACCTAGATAACCGATCCACCATCACCAGCACTGCGTTGAACCCCCTGACTTCGGCATTCCATCCACAAAGTCCATTGAGACATCCTCTCAAATGCTCGTCGGGACATGCAGTGGCTGTAACAGTCCCCCATGAGCAAGAGTGGAGTACTTGTGTCGCTGACACACCTGACACGCAACCACGTAACGGCGGATATCAGCCATCATACCTGACAAATATAATAGATCTCCAATCCGCTTATGTGTCTTCAAAAATCCCCCATGACCCCATCTTGCCATCATGGAATTCTTTCATTATTACCCCTACCAAGTGAGATTTTCTCTGTACACCCAGCCTTCCCTGCCTCAGCAGCCTGCCCTGAACCAAGGAGAATTCGGGGTGTGAAGCAGAACCCCTCTGTAACTCTTGGACAATCTTCTGTAACTCCAAGTCTTTATCCACCTCGCTGCAAATTTCCTCCAACTGTATTGTTGCATGAACGGTGAGAGCAAACAATTCAGCGACTGCACCTTTCCTTGACAAGGCATCAGCCACCTTGTTTTCCAGCCCTGGTTTATACTGAATGTCAAAGTCGAAGCCCAACAGCTTAGTTAACCACCTCTGGTACTCCATATTGATCTCTCGCTGCTCTAACAGGAACTTCAGACTCTTCTGATCGATTCGCATCAGGAACTTTCTCCCCAACAAGTAGTGCCTCCATTTCTGGATAGCAAACACAATTGCCACCAACTCCCTTTCATAAACTGACTTCATCCGCTGTCATTCAGTCAAAGCTTGGCTGAAGTAGGAAATTGGTTGCTGATTTTGCATCAGAACCGCACCCAAGCCCGTCCCTGAAGCATCCGACTCCACCACAAACAGAGCGTTGAAATCAGGCAGTGCCAAAACCGGTACTATTCATCATGGCCGTCTTCAACTGTTGGAATGCCACTTCTGCCTTATCACTCCAAGCAAACTAATCCTTCCGTAACAAATCTGTCAAAGGACGTGCCACTTCACCATACCCCATCACAAATCGTCGGTAGTAACCTGTCAGGCCCAGGAAACCACGCAATGCCTTGACATTCCGCGGTGTAGGCCAATCTGCCATCGCTCTGAGCTTACTACAATCCGATGCTACTCCTTCAGCTGTTATGACATGACCCATATACTTAATGCTGTCACTCCCAAACTGACACTTCGCGCGGTTGGCCCACAACTGATGCGGGTGTAGGAGTTGCAATACCTTCCTCAGATGCTCAGGGTGATCCTCACGCCTTTTGCTATAAACCAGGATGTCATCGAAAAAGACCATGACAAACTTCCTGAGATATTGCCGGAATATATCATTCATCAATGATTGAAACGTTGCCGGCACATTTGTCAATCCGAACGGCATGACGAGAAACTCGTAATGTCCGTCATGGGTCCTGAAAGCCGGCTTCTGTACATCCTCTGATCTAATCATGATCTGATGATATCCAGAACGCATGTCCAACTTGGAAAACACCACTACTCCTTGTAACTCATCCAGAAGGTTGTCTATCATCGGAATTGGGTAACTGTCTGGTACCGTAGCCTTATTGAGGGCCCGATAGTTGATAAACTGTGTTTTTACCGGTTTCTAACATTTATTTTTGTGTCTTTTATTGAGTCAAAGTGTCTTTTTAGAGTTTTTTAGTCCTTTATCGAGTCTTTTCAGGTTTTAGGTGACTTTGTGAAAAAAGGAGCCGTTTTGGGTGAAAATAAGCATATGAAGATGCAGGATCATATA
The DNA here is from genome assembly GCA_002933935.1 of Eutrema yunnanense. NCBI lineage: Eukaryota > Viridiplantae > Streptophyta > Magnoliopsida > Brassicales > Brassicaceae > Eutrema > Eutrema yunnanense. Next base: position 197,424 of record PKML01058485.1, on the reverse strand, counting down.
GAGCAGTCAGAAGTTTGGCATTCGTTGAAAGACTTACCACCGATGGAGCGAGCTCAAATTTTGATACAAGATAGAGCTATGGATCAGCTTTCATTTGGAAGTAGTTTGCGATCATTCCAACGGTGCGATCAAAAGTTACGCCAGTTTTCGTGAAGACGGTCCAACATAAACCGAACGGTTTAGTGACACGAAAAATAAAAGGAAATTTCGGTTTTCCTAATTTTGAACCGGTTTCGCCTGGGATTTAGGAAAAACATTTTTTAGGGTTATTTATTCTATTTTTCAGCCATTGTTTAGGCTAAGCTTTATTTTATACATCAGAGAACTTCTAGGTTTGTTCTTGGGAGATTTGAGGGAAACGAATCTCTACTTCATACCGGAGAAGATTTCTGAACCCTATTTTGATTTTCTTATTATTGGATTATGAATTTCTCTTTGAATCTATGTGTTTTCTCTACAATTATGTTTGAGTAATCATCTTGTTAGGTTTTTAGGGGTTCAAGGGATTCTCCATGAATCACTGAAACGGATCTGTTAGATTAGGGAATTACATAGAGTTCTTCATCTATTGTTGAATTTAAGGCTTATACTAGATTGATCACCTAGTTTCTGATCTTAGGATTAATCTATTCATCAAAAGTGCTTTAGATTTCCTGATAGAACATAGATGAGCAAATCGTCCTTAGCCAACGAAAGCTGATGCTAAGGCGATTTGTGAACTAATCAAACCTGAACTTTAATGCTTGCCTAGAATTTTAAGGTCAAACGAAAGTTTAGATTCTTAGGTTGTTAGGCATAGTAGTTAGTACCACGACAGTTGTTAAGGTCAAACATGAATGTCTAGTTAGCACACTGCCGTGGTACTAACTAGACATTCATGTTTGAGTTCGAGAACGGTTCTTACTTCTTTCCCTAATTGATAATTTGTTTGGTGAATCTGGATTTTCTGCGAATTACCTAAGGACCTAGCGTTTTCTCTTATTGAATTTACATCCTTTCATTCTTTATTCTTAGCTTTAGAAGTTACAAACCACAAACAAACATCATTCGTCTTAGATTTACTTTCATCCTGCATTCTCGTAGTGTTGCATTTGGTCTCTGTGGATTCGATCCCTACATTACTACTTCGTCAGCTGTGCTCTTGCGGTAGTTACTTTAGGGTTAAACTCTGAGTGTATCAAGTTTTGGCACCGTTGCCGGGGACCAAAAACGTTGCCTACGAGTCTTGGACGAAAGTTCATACTAAGAATTTATTTTTGTAGTTACTAACTAGTTTTATTTCTGCGTGTGTTTCAGGTGTATGGCCAGAAGCGAAGGTTCTAGAAATCTACTTCAGGTGAACAACAAGGAGCTCGCAAGAATAGAACGAGAAAACAATATGAGAAGGAGAGAGATGGCCAACTTACCAGGAAACCGTGATCTCCAAGACCCACTTGTTGATGATGACCATCAGATTGAGTATGACGCGGAAGGGAACCCCATAAACTCTCTTCTTCATGCTCGTGATGATGTCATCGAACCTGACGATGGTGATGCTGCTGCTGCCCAAAGGCAAGCTGAGGAACTGCAGAGGCAAGCTGCTGCAGCACATCAGAGACTGTTGCAAGCTCAGAACGCTGCAAACCAGAGGAATGCTGCAAACCAGAGGAATGGTAGACAGCCTCTACGCCAAGCCATTAGTTCTGTCGATACTCCTCATGCGTTCTATCAGGATATGGCTGCTATTCGCCCACCGCCTATTCAGAGGCAAAACTTTGAGATCAAATGTCCGATCATCTCTCTTGTCCAACAGCATATGTTCTATGGGAAAGCTTCAGAAAATCTCATGGATCATATAGAGACATTCGAGGAGATTTGCAGCACGACAAGCTCGAATGGAGTCCCTACGGATTTCTTGAAGTGCAAGCTTTTCTCTTGGTCTTTGAGCGACAGAGCACTGAGGTGGCTCAAGTCCTTAGCTCCTGGTTCGTTGACCTCTTGGGAAGCAACTAGATCAGCCTTCCTTGATCGATTCTACACCAAGTCCAAGACAGCTTCCCTCAGGGTTAAGATTACTCAGTTTCAACAGAATGTGGGTGAGCCATTCAATGAAGCTTGGGAAAGATTCAGAGAATACCTCAGAGAGTGTCCTCATCATGGCTACTCATATGAGCAGGTGCTAAATATCTTTATGATGGAATCGACTGGGACTTTAAGAACTCTCTGAATGCAGCTAGCAATGGTGATTTCATGACAAGGACCAAGGAGGAAGCTTACACCTTGATTGAGAACCTAGCTGCAAGTTCTAGTCATCGCAGTCCTGAGTATGATAGGACGAGGCGCGTCAACAACATTGAGTCCAGGAAGATAGACGAGTTGACAGCCAAGATAAACAACTTGACTACCTTTTTGCAAATCCACTCAAAAGACGTGAACTACTGTGAAGGCAATGGGGATGGTCAATTCTATTAGGAAGCTGCTGATGGCGAACCAGAAAATCAGGAAGAGGTGAATTACGTGCAAAATCAGGGACTGCACAGTTTTCAGAATCAGATTTATCCTCAGCAAAATCAGGGCGTGCAAAATCAGGGCGCGAATAATTTTCAACAGAAACCATTCGTGCAAAATCCGGGCGTCAGCATTTTCTCCAAAGGATTTCAGCATACTGGCGTGCAAAATTCGGGACAGAAGCCATTTGCACAGGGTTTCCAGCAGAAAACGTTCGTGCAAAATCAGGGGCAGAACCATTTCCAGTAGAATCAAGGAGGATTTCAACAACAACAACAATTCTCCAACTCTCAGCCCAATCAGGAATCTAAACTTGAAGCTATGATGCAGCAGCTGATGATACATAAACAAAAGACGGCTAATGAGATGAATGTCAAGGTAGATTTGATGTATCAGGACCTCAACAGCAAGTATGAAGCCATCCATACTCATGTGAAGAAACTTGATACTCAGGTAGCTCAGACCGCAAACGCTATTAGGAGAGAGCCAGGATATCTTCCTGGAAAAGTTGAGACTAATCCCAGAGAGCATTGCAACGCGGTAATAGTTGATGATAAGATGGAGATTGCACCTAAGTTGATGGATGAGCATGAAGCACATGCTGTTGTAGCAGAGGAGAATCACACCTCCATCACCCCACAACCATATGTACCCAAGATCCCGTATCCTATGCCCCCTAGACATCTCAGGAACCCCATTAGTGCAGAGAAGCTGAGTGGTTTTGAAAGGATGGTGAGAAAGATCCCTCATGATATCTCATTTGAAGAGGCCTTAGAAGACCGACCTTTGCTTGATCCCTTCAAGTATTGCAGAGAAACTCTTGAAGAGATTAAGGCACTCTTCATCAAGGCAAGGAGCACACCAGCACCAATGAAGCAGTTGTGTAAGATTGTAGACCCTGGAAAGTTTTCTGTTCTATGCACTATCTCTGGGGTTGAATTTAGAGAGGCTCTTGTTGATTCTGGATCTAGCGTGAATCTCATGTCAAAGGTTGTTGCAGAGAGGTTGAAATTGCTGATATAAGACCTCCTAATACGACTCGCATTTGCAAACTCTTCCACCACGACTCCATATGGTACCATCCCTGATTTGCTTGTTAAAGTATGAGATTGTCTCGTTCCTACTGATTTTCAGGTTGTGGAGATGAGTGAAGGCTCTAATATGCCTTTGATCCTTGGAAGACCATTCATGGCCTTAGTGGGTGCAGTCCTAGGCATGCCTAATAAGAGAATCTCATTCTCTAACATTGACAAAAAGGTCTTCTACAAAGACATCCCCACCAGAGGAGCTCCAAAACACGTCTCTTGCATCACTGTTGTCACAAGAGAGACGCTGGTGGTTGATCCTTGGATAGAACCTTATGAGGAGAACGAAGTCAAGGACATTTTAGATGATCCTCCTATCATCAGCAAGATAGACATCAAAAAGGCTAAGGCTAAGGCAAGGGGGAAGGTGAAGAGCAAAAGAGTCAAGGGTGATTCTCACATGACTTTGATCCCTCAGAGATGTGATGGAAACTCAATTGAGAATGAGGTGAAGTGCAAGGGAACATCGAAGCCATTCTCAAAGGTTAGAGCACTTCTCACTTCGGAGCTGAAGGAGGAAGGAAAAGATGCTGTAAAAGGGATAATGAGCAGAATTCTGAAGATGGAGATGTTTGATTGCGGAACTTGTTTCGGGGCAAGTTCTCATGTTCATCCTGACTGAAACCTGAACCAAAGTCAAGCTAGCGACTTTAAACAAGCGTTTGGTGGAAGGCAACCCACCGGTAAGTGTACATACTTCCCTTTTCCGTTTTTTCTTTTTGCATTTAATTTTTGGTTTTGGTTCTTTTGTTTCAGGTTTAAAAAAAAAAAAAAAAA
>PKML01058485.1:172419-192702 GCA_002933935.1 Eutrema yunnanense | reverse complement strand
TCGTTACTATCGTTGTTTTCTTTCTTTTGTTTTCTTTCTTGAGTCGTTTTATTGAGTCAAAATTTGTTGGAGATTATGATCACTTTCTTGGATTTATTGTTCTGACTTTCATCTAAGTGACCATTGTTGCAGAATTAGCTCTAGATCGGACTAATGAAAAATCCAAGTGCTGACCAGTTCATCAGAGGCATCCATGTCTCTACAGAAATTCAATGGCCTGAGCTAGTTTCTGAGCTCTTCCTTTTACCTCATCGTTGTGATTGGTGTCTTCATGGCTTGACTCCTCTTTCGTATCTGACAAAGACAATCAGTGTGAAAATATGGTAATTCTCCCCCTCATTTGTTAGATAAGCAGAAAAGATGAAATGATTTTCTTTCGAGTAAAGGGATAGGAAAATTTCCATCGACCCCATTATTTTACTTTGAAAGAGATGATCACACTAAGGTTTGAAGCGAGGTTAGAAAAATTTCCCGTGATATCATTATTCGCCTACAACTTAGAATAATTGGGGTGGCACTAAAATGAACCGGGGATTCGGTGGCAAAAATCATCAGTACTCGCGTTCTATCAGCCATTAACCCTGCGAAAAAAGAGAATGAGAAAATAATAAATATGGGGGAGAGAAAGAGTACCAAGGTTGTGTAGTTGTCTTGTCATGATATCGAAAGGGAAAGAGTCTAGAAGGTCCTTGGCACTATGATCTTTCGGTGAGACCCAGCAATGATAGCTTTTGAATCATTTTGTGAGATAATGTGGTGAATCTGGGAAAGCTGCAATGCCTGCGGAGAAGTACATGGTGGTTTGATCTGGAGTTGGTTTTGACAACATGTGGATTACTAAGTTGGATGGTTATTGCGGTGTTCTAAAGAAAATGTGAGTCTCAGTGTTTTCGAACCTCTTCCTTGTTCTTGGTTTTCTGTTTGCTTGAGGGCAAGCAAAATATTAAGTCTGGGGGAGTGCACACTTGGAAAATTGCAAGTAGTCTGTACATCCTCTGATCTAATCATGATCTGATGATATCCATAACGCATGTCTAACTTGTAAAACACCACTGCTCCTTGTAACTCATCCAGAAGTTGGTCTATCATCGGAATTGGGTAATTGTCTGGTACCGTAGCTTTATTGAGGGCCCGATAGTCAACACAGAACCGTCAGCTTCCGTCTTTCTTCCGGACCAGCAACACCAGGCTGGAGAACGGACTCCCACTGTCCCTGATTATTCCGTCCGCCATTATCGCTGCAACTTGTCGCTCAAGCTCCTCGCGTTGCGCCTGAGGGTAACAGAAAGGTTGCACGCTGACAGGAGTTGAGCCTGGCTTAAGAAGAATTGCGTGCTCTCTTCCCCGTGAAAGAGGCAGCCCCTGCGGTTCATCGAAGACACCTGAAAACTCCTCCATTAGTCCAGTCAATTCAGCCGGTATCTCCTGCACCCGGGCATCAGTCGCTGTCTGCAATCCCCTAAACTCAATCAATACCCCCTCTCCCTGATCCTCGAGAGCCTTCCAACACGATTTCAGGGATATAGATGAGTTGCATAGACTCGGATCCCCCTTCAAATTCACTGACATACCTCCAGCCTTGAATTCCATCTCCTGCAACTTCCAGTTCACCTTCATCCTCCCTAAAGTTTCCAGCCCCTGCATCCCCAAAATCACATCCGCGCTGCCCAGTTCCAGTGGCAAGAAGCTCGTAATGATTGTGCAGTTTTGTATCACCAGCTCCACGTTCTTACAAACTCCTTCGCCGCGAACCGTGAGACCCGTGCCCATGAGGACACCGTAGCCCGTTGTTCCCTCCGTCGTAAGCCCCAACCGTTGCACCACCCCTTCCGAAATGAAGCTGTGTGACGCGCCGCTGTCTACCATCACTACCACCTCCTGGTGATGAATCGACTCTCGGAGCTTCAGCGTTCGTGGAGACGAGAGCCCCACCACCGAGTTGATGGAAAGCTCGGCCAACCCCGTTATCTCCAGAGCCGTATCGTCGGACTCATCTGGTGCGTCATCGTGGATCTCAAACTCCGACCCATCCTCCTACACGATGAACACCTGCAACTCACGTATTCGACAGCGATGGCTGCTGTGGAACCATTCGTCACACCGGAAACACAGACCCTTCGCTCTCCTTTCTTTCATTTCGGCTGGTGATAATTTTCGGTATGGATGCTTCTGTCGTGACTGAGCACTTAGGCTTTGTTCAGTGTTACCACGAAACGGCAGGGTTTTACTCGATTGATGGTTAATGGATCTGGACCCAGGTTGAGCTGGTCCCGGCAGTAATCCTTTACCGAGTCCTCCTGACGGAGAGTCAATAGCCTCTCGCCAGCTGATATGTCCTGGGTCGTTGAGAAATGTTCCAGATCGCGGTATTTCATCTGTTCCAAGTTGAGGAAAGGATTTCGATCCCTTTCCCAACGATACCACAACAACGCTTCCTCTGTAAAACACATTCGCACCGCCTGTAACTTCTCCTCCTCTGTGAACCTCCCCAGCTTAAAGTACTGCTCCACATGCAAAACCCACCCATCGGCGTTTTCCCCATCGAACGTCGGAATATCCACCCGTCGTGTCATCGGCTCTCCCCGGAACTCCGATGACTGCCAATGTTGTGATGCCATCGCTAACGCATCGATGCGTTTCCCTGGGTCACCCTGGTGTCGTGCGATGGTACCGAAAGCGCCTATCTGCTCGGCTCCCACTCCCGATGTCCCACCGTGACTCGTTCCTTCACCCATCGTTGGTTTCGCTACACCCTTCTGTTTCTGCGCCTCCGCCTCTGCGATCCAACACTGTTTCAAAAGGGTGCTGAGCTTGCCCATATGCTGCTTGATATCGTCGATGCTATTCTCCATCGCCGAGATCTTACGCACATCCTTCTGTAAGTCCTCTACCGCTTGCGCCATCTCAGATTTCTTAGGTGGCATGTTGCTCCCAGAAAAGATGCTATGATACCAAGTTTGTTACGTGTAATATGCAAAACACAAATATCGAAGAAGGTCTTCCTTGATATTAATAGAAAGTGCTTTTACAAGATGAGAGAAAGGTATTAGGAGTCTCTCTCCTCCACGTTACAATGATCACCAAAATCTCGATACCTTTCTCAACAATCCCAACACTCTAAATATACTAACTGTTTCTCCACATCACACAACCCATGTGCAGAGAATTACCATGACAGCTAACTGTGGTTATTCTTTAACTATAGCTAGTTATTACTTCCTCCTGTGAAGAGTCCACTTCTACTCTTCTCGGATAGATCCCTGCTCTTGATTCCATCAGGCCTGTTTGGGCTTCCCTTTCTTCCTCTGATACTGGTAGACGATAGGTGGGTGTTGGGCCTCATATGTATCACATATCTACATTGTATTCTTTTTTCTTGAAATACCACACCCAAAGGCAGTTCAAAGGACGAGCACACCTGACACCTACAATGGATTTCCGCCCGCACTTGTCATTACAACGTTAGGGCGAAAGCAAGAATTCGGTAAGAAAACTACACATATGTTTGACAAATCCCTGCAGCAAAAAAATTGGTTGTGTCGATTTGAGTTCACAAACTTTCTTGGTTAACAACTACATTAAGTGTGATCTAAAAACCCTAAACTCATCTTAACTGTGTACAGTCCCCTACTCTTTCAAATCAATGTCAATCTTATATCACCAAAGTATTGCTTTATAAATTTTATGGTGATTGAAAACTTGTTGAGTCGACAAAACGTTCAGTATAGAAGTCTTTGGGTTGCTTGGAATAGAGAGCACATGCTGAAACGCTCGAATTTCTGGTTAATTAAAGAAAAAAGATCCCACTCTTGGATATGGAAGTCTATGCTATCTCTGAGACCTTTGGAAAAGCAATTCATTGGCTGCGTCATTGGGACAGGTTCTTTGGCTAGCTTCTGGTTTGATAGTTGGCTCCCTCACGGTCCTCTAATTGAGTTTATTGGTTCTGAAGGACCTCGCAGAATTGGGATTCCTATTGAATCAACAGTGTCCCAGGCTGCGAGTGATTTGACAGGTTGGAGACTTCCATCAATCCGATCTAGAAATTCTGAGATTAAAGCTCTTCGAGTCTCGCTCCTCGCAACAGCGCCTCCTTCCTCGGGAAGAGAACCTGATTCCTTCACTTGGGGTGCGGAAGGTATGAGAGACAACAAATTTTCCACTAAGAGGACTTGGGAAATTCTCAGGCCTTCTTCTCAGCACGTGTCGTGGTTCAAATCTGTCTGGTTCAAGCATTTTGTTCCAAAGCATGCCTTCCATTTTTGGACAGCAAACTTGGATAGGTTACCAACGAGATCAAGAATGATGAACTGGGGAATAAACACTCCAATTACTTGCTGCCTCTGTAACTCTCATCCAGAAACCAGAGATCACTTATTCCTGCACTGTGATTTCTCAAATCAGGTTTGGAGAATGGTTTTGCCTCGACTCAGCTCATCAAATTTGGTACTTGGGAATTGGCAAGTGCTTATCACATGGATGAGGTCTCACTCTCAGCTTGCCTCCAGAACTCTGAAATGCTTAGTTTCCCAAGCAACGGTGTATCTTCTTTGGAAAGAAAGAAACAGTAGGATTCACAACAACACTTCCATCCCGGTGGAAGTTGTCTTTAACCAGATAGACCGCACCACTCGTGATGCCCTCCTTGCTAGACTCTCAAAAAGACGATGCCAAGGTTTGTTATCTCAATGGTTCACCCATGCTTAGTCTCTATTGCTAGCAAATTTCTTCTCTTGTAATAGCTTTCTCTGGCTTTTTATATTTTTTTGGGCCCTGAAGCTGCTTGATTTTAAAGCTCTGTAATTATACTCTGTTCCTCTATGGTAATATATTCAAATTTTATCGAAAAAAAAAAACGTTCAGTATAAATGTATAATCCGAAATCAAAAGCTTTCTTTATCCGATCCTAACAAATCCCATTTGTTGGAAAGATATTACATGCTTAAGGTTTTCGACATATACTCTTCTTGAAACAAATAGTTTTCTATACTTTTGGCCTTTTTGTTCACTTAGAATCTTTAATGCAGGAACGCAATAGAGGGATTAAAGACCTTTGTTACTACAACTTCAAGGGTATCAAATGCACCGTATAATAATTGTCTTGTAACCATTGAAAGCTTAAACCAAAACTTCTCAGGTAAATCAAGATTCTTGAATCATGTCAATCCATAAAATTATGTCTGTTTCTGATTATTTTGAGTTTGGCATTTGACAGAGACAAGGGTAGTGATGAGAAGCCCCAAAGAGGTGATGAAGATTAGATCAAACCAAAACCGAAGAAATTTTAAAGAACATTGTCTCTTCCTTTAACCATATTAGTTATGGTGGTTCTATGGTGTATGGCTATGAAGATAATGATATTTCTGATCAGGATCTTCTTCTTGATGTGCCGTCGAATGGATCATTTCCTCAACCAGAGCTTCTCCACATGATATGAAAGAAGAGAAAGTTTCTCAAACTCAATTGGTGTTTCTCAGAACAAAGACTTTAAGACTTTTTAAGATCTCTCTCTCTTTATTGAAGAGAAAACTCTTTTACTCTTTAGGCTTTTTCTGAGAAGATGTGGCCAAATGAGATTTTTCTGCATAGAAAAGGAAGAATTTGCAATTTGCAGGTATAGAAAAGGAAGAATTTTAATGTAAGGGCTCTCTTTGGGTGGTCTTATATGTATTTTGATACATATTTGATATATGTCTTCTTGTTCTTACTAAACTCGAAGAACAAGAAAGTTTCGTTCTTTCTCATATTTTTCTTGACAAATTTAATTTAGTCTTTTATTTTGCGTATGAGGAAAAAATAAATGGCATTTTGATACTAAATGCAGAAATGAAGCCATGACTTATAAGTAAATTTAATGGCATAAAACCAAGAAACATTCTATGTATGTAGTTTTTTTCTTGGTATTTTTTGGAGATAGCCTAATTTTGGGTTAAATTTGCCAAAATACACTTAGTATAAATAAATTGTGTAATTCATTTCACGTGTTAAGAAATGTGTACTATGTAAAATAGACCATAGAGGTTCTTTGCTAGATAGCCTAATTGTGGCCAACATTTGCAGGAAAAACAGATAGCAACCGCAATTAAGGAAATGATTTGTTTTTGCGGATGATCTTAATCAATATTGTGTATCATGTATAAATTACGTGTTATTTTTAAAAATAAAGTGTCTTATTAAAAAACAAGGTATTAAAAAAGGTTTTCTGCAAATAAACCCTCCAAATGGAATTTTGTAAAAAGTTTTTGCGGGAAAAACAAGATATTAAGAAATGTGTATTATGTAAAAAAAATTTGCAGGAAAACGAGATTTGTCATTTTTGACAAAAAAATGGGATTTAACGTTTTTTGACGGAAACGCAAGATTTTACGATTTTTTAAGGAAAACATGATTTGACGTTTTTGACGAGAAAACATGATTTTACGTTTTTGTCAGGAAAACATGATTTGACGTTTTTGACAGAAAAACATGATTTGACGTTTTTGACAAGAAAACATGATTTGACGTTTTTGACAGGAAAGCAGGATTTGTCGTTTTTGGCGGGAAAACGAAATTTTACGTTTTTGGCGAGAAAATGAGATTTTAGGTTTTTACGGGAAAATGAGATTTTACTTTTTTACGGGAAAACGGGATTTTACGTTTTTACAGAAAAACGGGATTTGTCGTTTTTGACGGAAAAATGGGATTTTACGTTTTTGACGGGAAAACGAGATTTTACGTTTTTGGCGGGAAAACGAGATTTTATATTTTTTTACGGGAAAACAAGATTTTACGTTTTTACGGAAAACGGAATTTGTCGTTTTTGACGGAAAAACGAGATTTGTCGTTTTTGACGGAAAAACGAGATTTTACGCTTTTGGCGGGAAAATAGGATTTTACGTTTTTGGCGGAAAAACATGATTTTTCGTTTTTTCCTGGAAAACGGGATTTTACGTTTTTCAACGAAAAAACGGGATTTTCGATTTTGGCGGGAAAACATGATTTTACGTTTTTGGCGGGAAAACGAGATTTTACGTTTTTGGCCGGAAAACGGAATTTTACATTTTTTTCGAGAAAACGGGATTTTACGTTTTTTTACTGGAAAATGGGATTTTACGTTTTTGAATGGAAAATAAGATTTGACGTTTTTGACGGAAAAACGAGATTTGACGTTTTTGAATGGAAAACGGGATTTTACGTTTTTGACAGGAAAATGAGATTTTATGTTTTTGACGGGAAAATGATATTTTACGTTTTTTGACGAAAAAACGGGATTTACGTTTTTGACAGAAAAACGAAATTTTACGTTTTACGTTATTTATTATTTATTATTTATTATTTATTATTTATTATTTATTATTTATTATTTATTATTTATTATTTATTATTTATTATTTATTATTTATTATTTATTATTTATTATTTATTATTTATTATTTATTATTTATTATTTATTATTTATTATTTATTATTTATTATTTATTATTTATTATTTATTATTTATTATTTATTATTTATTATTTATTATTTATTATTTATTATTTATTATTTATTATTTATTATTTATTATTTATTATTTATTATTTATTATTTATTATTTATTATTTATTATTTATTATTTATTATTTATTATTTATTATTTATTATTTATTATTTATTATTTATTATTTATTATTTATTATTTATTATTTATTATTTATTATTTATTATTTATTATTTATTATTTATTATTTATTATTTATTATTTATTATTTATTATTTATTATTTATTATTTATTATTTATTATTTATTATTTATTATTTATTATTTATTATTTATTATTTATTATTTATTATTTATTATTTATTATTTATTATTTATTATTTATTATTTATTATTTATTATTTATTATTTATTATTTATTATTTATTATTTATTATTTATTATTTATTATTTATTATTTATTATTTATTATTTATTATTTATTATTTATTATTTATTATTTATTATTTATTATTTATTATTTATTATTTATTATTTATTATTTATTATTTATTATTTATTATTTATTATTTATTATTTATTATTTATTATTTATTATTTATTATTTATTATTTATTATTTATTATTTATTATTTATTATTTATTATTTATTATTTATTATTTATTATTTATTATTTATTATTTATTATTTATTATTTATTATTTATTATTTATTATTGGAAGATTTAGGTGAATATTAACAATTGACCAAATTATTAATAATCTAGTAATGGAGAAATGAAAATTAAGTAACTAGCAAAGAGAAAAAAAATCAACCCAAAAATATCCTTTTTACTTTAAATAATTACGAAATTGCCATTGATCTGAATATTCTTTTTCCGATGAGATGTATGGGCCACACTGTTCACCGGCAACACTTGTATCGCGATAATTCTATGTTTATCGTGTTATCATAATTAACATGATAACAATTATATATAATGTTAACGTGCTAACAATAATCTCGGATAATTGTGATGTGCTAACAATAATATATGAATTATCTGCTATTTATAATGTGTTAACAATAATATCTGATACTTTTAACGTGTTAACAATAATATCCGATGAGATAAATCAGCCAAACTGTTCACTGGCAACACTGGTATCGCGATAATTTTATGTTTATCGTGTTATCATAATTAACATGATAACAATTATAATAACAAATTATTTAGAATGTTAACGTGCTAACAATAATATCGGATAATTGCAATATGCTAACAATAATATATGGATTATCTGCTATTTATAACGTGCTAACAATAATATCTAATACTTTTAACGTGTTAACAATAATATCCGATATTTGTAATGTGTTAACGTGCTAACAATAAAATATTGTTATCGTGTTAACCTACTTATCATATCGCAATAAGTTTTGGATGAGAAATTTTGTCGAACATTTGATGTGCGTAATCAATTCTCATCAATTCTCACAGCACCAACTATCTCCACCATAGACAAAACACATGTCTTCTTATCACAACATAACAACATGCTCCAATCAAAATCTAGAACCACTCACCTTGCCTAAATTCTCTATCGGTGACACCAAGAACTTAAACCAAACTAACCAGACCAGACCATTAGAGACTAAAACATGGCATCTTCCTCCGCCAATTTACCAGTTCCGTCGTGGATGGAAGTCATTATTTCCAGCAACTCGAGGAATAAATTACCCAACTCGGAAGAGAATATTGAAGTTTATTTAAAAGTTTATGGATGGAAATCTTCATTGTTTACTCTCTCTCACCTAGTTATCATATCGCAACTCGAGGATGTGAGAAAAAAATAAATAATACTCCCTCCGTTCTATATTAGATGATGTTTTAGAGATTTTTTTTTGTTTTCAATTAATTGATGTTCTCACAAATCAATGATAAAATTGACCAAATATGACTTTTTTTACCCTTGTATTTTTGAGATAATTTTGAGTCAAAAACAATTAAACAATAATAAATAGGGTTAGAAATTGTATTACACAACCTTTCTTAATTGGTGTGCAACAATCTTAAACATCATCTAATATAGAACAGAGGGAGTAACAATTAATAGAAACAATTAAAAGTTTATTTAAAAGTACAGATTTTCATTGTTTCTATTAATTGTTATTATTTTTTTTTTTCTCTATTAAGACAATTAGATTTATAATTGAATATTTTTTAAACTGAAAAAGGAATATATTATTAATTAGATTTGCACAACCATAAATTTGATCATGCATATGGACAACATTCAGTTACTAATACAAATTTAATATTTTTTATTTACATATATTAAATGATTAATATTTTAAAAATCACACAATTTTAGGAATTGTTAATTTAGAATTAAATTCGAGATTGTCCATATTATGTTAATATTCGTTTATATTAATAAAGATTTATTAAAAAAATATTATCATAAAATCTAAACCAGAAATGGTTATTCTATTCAAATTCAAAATTAAGAATTCTACCACAAGCAAAACTAAAACATATATATATTTTGTGTCCAATCATGAAAACCTTTATATTAGGCTATTATCAAAAATCACNTTTTTTTAATTTTGATTTGTAGTTATCAAGCGATTAATACGTATACTAATCTATTTTATAGATAAATTTCCTTAATCTAAAAGCAACTTTTATTTTCCAGTTTTTTGCTAACTTCACTTTTAGGATTAAGTCTATATTATATATATATATATTGTTAAATAAAAAAAAGTTAAAGATAAATTTTCTTAATGTAAAATCAACTTTTTTCTTTTTTTGCTAACTTTACATTTATAATTAAGTCTAAATTATATTTTTTTATTTATTGTTAATATTATGTGTCAAAATCTAATTGGTATTTTTTTACACATATCAAAATCTAATGGAATAACTCGACATGTGTCGCGATCTTGCGAGTTACTAACTTTGAATCATTGTCTTTTATATATATAAATAATCGCGGTCATTCTCGGATTAATATGAACGGACGAGTTAGAATTATATTTTTATAACCACGGTCAAATTTAATACTAAAAAAAATTAAATATACAAAAGCAAAATATATCTAAACAAAAAAAATAAATTTTGGAGCTGCGTGATTTGTGAATCCGTGATCATTTTTGTTGTTGTTCTGTTTATGTGTTCTTCAAGACTAAAATGTTTCACGTTTTGTGTTTTGGTTGCATTTTTGTGAACACAGTTATATGTCTATGAAATGCATTTTAATGCTTGACATTGGCATGTCTGTGGAATCTGTACTGGTTGTGTGGTGTCGATCTTCGTATGTATGCATGAAGATTGAGGTGACACATTCAGATAAAAAGGGGAGAATGTAAGATCCAAGAAGTTGGAGTCCAACATGGAGTCTGTGTGCAACACATGAAGAACGCGGGAAAAGTATGAGGTGACGTGGCGATAACTGACTGGAACTACAAGGAAGTTTACGTGTGGGTCAAGGAAGGTCTTTGGAATCATATCGTGAAGATTTGGAGATCGCAACAAATGGAAAGCGAATATACTAGGAATCATGAGAGATGTAGTATGTAGGCAAAGAGGCTATACCAGAATTAGGTTAGCCGTTTTAGAGAAATTGAGCGAGTCAAAAAACTAAGAGAGAGTTAAGGTTCTTGTTGAGTGAACATACGAGAGTTATACAACTGTTGTTGTGGTAAGTCTGGGTAGATTAGGAATTGGTCAGTGTCGAGTTGTAGTACACAACGTCATGTAATTCTGATTAGACAAGTCTCTGGAGATTGTCAAAGTGATTTCTAATAAAGGCAAAAAGGTTTTTGCATTCGTGTGTTCAATACATAAGTCTCTGTGTTACATGTTCTACATAAAGAAGAGGAAGCAGATGAAGACGAAGTAGAAAATGAAGAAGACGTAGACGAGATAATTAAAAATAAGAAAAATCAGATGAAAAAGATGAAGAAAAATCGAAAGAAAAAAGAAGAAGAAGAATTCGAAGAAGACATAGAGAATAAAGAAGAAGTAGTAGAAATCAAAGACGATGAAGATGAAGATATAAAAAATGAACGATAAAGAAATGAGGAAAAAGGAAACAAAGCTGATGAAGAAGAGTAAATACAAGGACAAATGTGTTGAAGATGAGAAAGGAGACCATAAGATGAAGATGACAAAGTATGAGAATGTGAATATGTGGAAAGAGGCTAAGAAAAACCAAAAGAATCAGAAGATGAAGAAGACAAATACGATGAATTGGAAAGAAAATGGATAACACAAAATAATGAAAAGAGATAAGGATGAGAAGAAGGGGAATTGTTGATGAAGAAGAAGAAGAAGAAATCTGAAGATGAAAAAAATAAGTCGAAAGAGAAAAAATTTGGAAGATGATGTAGACGAAGTAGAAAAATGTGAAAATGATGAATAATAATTCAAATAAGAGAAATAATATGAAGAAGAACATGAGTAAAAATTGGAAAATGAAATAGAAGAAGTATTCGGGGAATACGAGAATGGTGAAAAAGAAGTCAATGACGATGAAAAAGAAGAAGGAAAATACGAGGAAGAATAAAAATCGAAAGATAAAGAAGAGGAAGTAGATGAAGACGAAGACGAAGTAAAAATTAGAAGAAGAAAAACCGAAAAAAAAGAAAAAGAAGAAGAAGTCGAAGCAGACCAAAAAGTTATGTTATGACTGTGTTTTTGTTATTGTTTTGGAATATTCTTATTTTGTATGTGTTTGGATTTGTGGATTGTTTTATCTATTTATTATTCTAAAATTATTATATATTTATGAAGGATTCATTTTTTTAAACTTATTATATATTTATGAAGAATTCATTTTTGTTATTATAATCTAAAATTACGAATAAGTTAAGAGAATTGCGTTATATTTATACAAAATCAATATTGATATACATAATCATTCGGGTTTATCATTTTTATATCGCTATATTCAGTTAGAACAATTTATTATAATGTTAATTTTGGATCATATACTAGTATTATTTTTGTTATTAAATTTAGAAAACATCATGTATGCGCTTGGCATGGACCACAACCTTGTATTTTTGGTATATTTCAAATTCTCTGTATATGACGGTCAACAACATTCAAGTTGCTTAACGAATCAAGATGCATGCAATTTTGCATGGGACAATAAATACCTAATTAAAACTCCATTTATCCTCACTTCCTATTGAATCGGTCATTTGAACAAGTCTATTGTTTTGTAAAAATAGAAATAGAATCAGCATCCTCTCCTTATCTTTAGAATTCGATTCCCACCTTCAATATTCCCATATGTTGCCGATCCAGGTTCAATATTTAAAGACCTAAAAAATCTAGTTGTTTCAAATTACTGTGAAATTGTATTTGAGACTAATTTTCACGAGCTACTAGTTTAATCAGAAAATGAAGATCATTCCATTGATGCCCATCGCCTTTATCATACTCTTGACATCATTCCCGGCTCCGATCAAGAGTCAAAACCTCCACAAGGTTTGCTCTGACAGTCTTCATTACTGCCATGGCCTTCGTGAGAAAAATCCAGATCGTTTCTGGCGATCCAATTGTTGTACAAGTCTTACAAGGCCAACACATATAATAAATTGTATCTGTACGTTTCTTGATGACCCTCACAAAAGAAAACTTGTTACCGATATTTACAAGCCTTGTTACGGTGCGAGTGGTCTTCCTCCCAAGTCTATGTTAGGGTGTAAATGATGCGAGCGTAGAGTTGTCAACCAACCAAACCGTCAAGGATCGTCTAACCAAACAAGAGATACTTAGATTTTCCTTGATGTCTTTTTAAATCGTTTTAAGTTATTGTTCAATAAGGAGAGAATTGGTCTTCTTTTCCCACTTTCCATTTTTTCCTTGCTTGTATGAATTATTATGATTCCATTCTGTTCTATTTTGAATAAATATAAACCTTTCAAAAAAAAAAAAAACACAATTTGGCACGCAATTAAGTCTTTAAAAGAGTTTTACAGGAAAACTACAATCTGATATCGAACTCTCCAGCGCGCGTCTGAGCACGCAAATTTGTGTAACTTTTCAGTTTAAAGCAAACCAACAAAGAGCTATTAATCTCTCAGTTAATGCAAACCAACGAAACAAGTAGACAAGAAAATAGATAAATTATGCATAACAAATCAGAAGCATGTGGCATCTTTGTTTCTCACTCACTCATAAGGTGGAAAATGTTACAATTGTCTTCTTTGTCTCAAAAGCAATACAAGGACAGTGAAACAGAGGAAATTTGAAGACATTACGATATTAACACAGAAAAACAAGAACAATACAAGCTACAAACCTTTACGATTTAACATATATTCTCCAGATTAAGTAGAAGGAATCCCACATTTACAGAAACACTCGAAAAGGCGCTAAAACTTATCTTAAACTGTCTCTCTTTTTTTTGGTCACAAAATGCGCACAAGTGCTAAATTGAAGTAACAATTGAGATTGAGCCACAAGATAAACAACACAGCACATAGAAGCTAGACTGATAAAGTGCAGAAACCATAATGGCCACCATAGTCTCAGTTAAAAGAAAGAGAGAGTAAAGTGGCTTGCTCATAAAATACAAATTGTTTGAACAAAGATACATCCTCATAGACAATGATTTGAAAAAGATAGTGTGTTGGTGAAGTAACTATCCAGAAAAAACAAAGCACAAGACACATGCTAATTTGGAATTTGGATCAAACTAAAGGCCATGGAAATAAAATGACGAAAAGATTGAAACTTGGCAAATCAAACAAATCCAAGAATCTCACAATTATGCGGAATTTTGAAGAGAAGCTATCGAAAATTACCTTAAAGGAATCGCCTAGAGAAATAGATTGATCCCAGGAACCAAGCACATATGGATCGGTCCCATGAGCTGTTTCTCCAACATTACCTCTCTGAGAACACAAATCCAAACAACGTCAATGATGAATTAAAGTCCAACCTCAGACTGATCTACGTCGATCTGAATTCTGGAAAAAGGAAGGGTTAAAAGATCACTCAACCGGAATCAGAGAGGAGAAATATACACTGAAGCATCTCTGCACACGATGGATGCACGAATTCTGCGAAAAACTCTGGGCCAGTCAGAGGCTTCAGATACTCCAACCAAATGGAGGTTCTTGAATTTTTTTTAAATCTTGTCTTACCATTTTCATTTTCATCTCGAATTAGGATCAAAGTTCAAGTCTTTCTACTGTGATTGGATTTTAATAGGTCCCGATGATTAGTTTGGATTTCGATTTGTAGACATTCTAAGTAACCAAAAAAAAAAATATTTCTTGTAGACATTTCGATTGGAAGGGTTAAAAGATATTTCCATGGCCTTTAGTTTGATCAAAATTTCAAGACTTGTAGCTTCTGGGTCGTCTCTTGCTCTTAAGTCAACTTGATTTTACTGTGTCTTAGCATGTGCTTTGTTTTTTCTGGATAGTTACTTCACCAAAACGCTTTCTTCAACGTCGATCTGATGCCACCACTTCACTATATCCTCTTTGTGAATTTGTCAGTTATGATCGTTTTTCTTCATCTCACAAAGCTTACTTGCACGCTATCACTTCCAATGTCAAACCGAAACACTATTCTCAAGCTGTGGAAGATGATGTATGGAAGTTTGCAATGAAAGTTGAAGTCGTTGCACAAGAAGATACTCATTATTGGACAGTTGAGACGTTACCGAAAAGCAAAAAGGCACTTGGGTGCAAATGGGTTTATCAAATCAAGTACAACTCTGACGGGACCATTGAATGCTACAAAGTTCGTCTTGTTGTACTTGGCAATAAACAAAACGCTGGTGATGACTATGATGAGACTTTCGCACCAGTTACCAAAATGACAACGGTGAGATGCTTCCTCGAAGTTTCAGCTGCTTTGAATTGGGAAAGATATAATGTGGGATTAACGGAGATGTTGTTTTACGGGTGACTTTGGAGTTCAGAGGTTTGACTTGCATTTTTTTGAGGTCAGGGTTTTTCTTGAAAAAAAATAAAAGTTGCAGAATTTTTTACAGAATATCCTTAATATGTTGATTTTTTTAATAAACTATTCAGTGTTAAAAAAAGATATATGTCGATTTTTTTCATTTATTCGTAATCTTTTAGAACTTATTATAATAGTAAAACAACCTTTTATTGACTGCATTGTCTACGTATGCATTTATAGCAGTGTTCTAAATTGCGCTAGGCGCTAGTCGGGCGATCGGGTTGGGCCTAGCGCCTAGCCCAAAAATCGGAGATTAATCGGGAATTATTCGGGGATTAGTTTTTTTGACTTTTATTGACTTTTTAACATATTAATTCATAAATTTATAAATTTATGATTTTTAATGACTTTTTAACATATTAATTTATAAATTTATGACTTTTTAATGACTTTTAATGATTTTTATTAATTTTTTTGGACTTTTAATAGCTTTTAATGACTTTCTAACAATATAGTAAAACCAAATTATAACTTTTCAAGATTTTTGTTAAGCAATAATATTTTAAAAAAAACAAAAAAAAAAATATGCGGTCGCCTAGGCCAGTTAGGCGGATGGGGTGGATCTAGCGACTAATCGGGGAGTAATCAGAGCTATGCGGGGATTTTTAGAACATGGATTTATAGTAATGCATCCATGTAAAACTTCTCATTTCTATGAAGCCAGTAACATGATGCTCATGCTTTGCATAATTGCGTTACTAATTACTATACATCTCTTGATAACCTTCTTTACAATTTTGATATTGATAGACTCACAACCTCTAGCCTGATAATCAAAAATATTTTGATACTTAAGTTTATTTCGAGGATATTTTTTATAAACTAAATATTAAAAATGTGGTAGATATTAATAGATTTTAATTTTTGTTGAAACTAATTATCAGTATGTTTTTTGTTTTATATGTATAAATAAAATTTATTCAAAGAGTTGAAACTAATTATCAGAATTCAAAGGTTACAACTGGTTGTCTTCCAAAGTAACAAGATGAATAAAAATTAGTAGAAAAAATCTAGAGGAATAATTTTCAACTTGTTACTCTCCTTATTAATGGAGGAAAGTTTTTCTTAATTTTCTCTTCTTTGTTAATCTAACTAACGTGGAATGAGTTGGAAAAATAAATTCCTCTCAAATTTCATTTTCAACCTAAATGGTAAAATTTTAGAGGAATCTATTTTTCTTCTGGTTTTTTTCCTCTAAAGGTTCAACCAGTTGCAGCCAAAGAGTGTTCTCCTTCTATGTTGGCGACATGAGTCAAAGCTTTGGTCCAACTCTGTTTCTCCGTCTCCACTTTCCCTACGCAAGTTTCCTTGAAAACCTTCCCGAATTCTCCCATCTGTCTCATCACATCAGATGGGTCCACTTTGTAGAAAACCGTCATCACAATCTGTCCCGCAGTTTCCTTGCACTTCAAAACCTCCACCAGCTCGTTCAAGCACCAACTTGAAGAAGCATAGTTCTGCGAAAGCACCACGATCAAGATTCTTGATTCTTGTATTGCCCGAGTGAGTTCAGGTTTGATGGTTTGACTTCTCTCAATCTCTTGATCATTGAACATTATGATTCCATTCCGTTCAAACTGCTTGCGTAAGTGACTTAGAAATGTTACACGGACGTCGGGCCCATAGAAGCTAGTGTAGGACCAATAAATTCGCACAATAGACATGATAAGATTTAATCACGATTGTATAAATAAACAGTAAGGAACAGAATATTCATAAAACGATAAATCATAAATAAATCTAAGGAGGCGAGATGAATCTCTTTTCTTAACTCAAAGAATCTTCCGTAGTGCGACGGATTATAATAGATCCATGAGTCCCATAATACAACCAAAGTTTATATGTATCATCTACACTTGATATCAGATCTGTCGAACCTTATAACTACGATACTCTCGAATAAAGACTTACTCTAAGCAGTAGGGAATTGAAAGAAATTTTGCTAGAACTTTTAGGATGTGTTTTTAGTGTATCAGATGATGATTTTTAAGGTGAAAATCGGCCAGTATATATAAGAGAGAGGCTAGGGTTTTTTCCAGACAGATATGGAATATTCCTCAAAATATTCTAGGGGCTGCGATTTTTTAAGTCGGCCCGTCGAGTATCGATCGATACCGAGGGGTATCGATCGATACCTACAAAAGTCCACGAGCCCAACAAGGCCCAAGACGGAGCTGCGCGCGTGTGGTCTTTTCTTCTCTTTTGTTGTTAGTCATTTAAATCAATGACACAACTACTCCAAACTATATACAAGAGAAAACATTTCTCAACTAGTACTATGTGATTTTTGTTCTTCCCACAAATAGTTATAGCCAATGAAAACGTTTCATTTGAATGAGCTTAACTCATTTCTTTTCACACTAACACAATTTTATCAAGCCCTCAAGCTTTGATAAAATATTAGTTCCAACAATCCCCCACATGAATAGAAATGACTATAAACATATGAAAATTGAACATACTAGACTTTACTAGACATACTTGACTAGACTCATCTAGACGTAGAAAGACTTTCGAGAGTATACGAAAATGTAACTGCATATGAGAGGTAGCGTTTTTCAGCTTTGAACCAATCATTTTTGATATCTGTCGAGTTTACTAGGCCAGGAGGTGAACATGATGTCTTGAACCACCTGGATTTTGATGTAAACTGAGACAACAGATATCCCACAACAACATTTTCTCGTAGAACTTTGTTCTCTATTGTGTTCATTTTGGCCTTGAACATGCCTGGATTTTCGTGAGTGAACTTGGAGAATATAGCCTTCTCATTCATTCTCCTAGAAACAACCCTCATTTCACACTTCACTAGGTGATCTTTTATTATCTTTTATTAGCTTGTTTTCAGAAGTGTCATGTTACACTCCACTATTACACAGCTATGCGATCATTAAAAGCCAACACTTATCCTTACTATCCACATGTAGCACTGTTTTATCATCCTAGGAACTGGGCAGAGACATAGTCTCACAGTGCTCAATTTCGAATCAGTTCAACTTTGTTTTCCATTTGAACCTAGATCTTGGGATCTCCAGTCACATATGTGGGGTATCTGTCAAACGTCATCTTTTTCTATAGGCTTTCAACCCATTCCTTTTGATGATTTAACAAACTTGATGAAAGGACCGCATTTTTTTTTTTTTGCTTGCATATAATTAAACAATCATTAAATAATAATTAATTAAACAACCATTAATTAATTATTACAACACAAGCACAACAGCTTACACAAGCTAACGATTTTTAACAACAGCAACAACTGGTATCGATCGATACTCCCCTAGTGTCGATCGATACCCAAACAACAGAAACAAACCCCGGGTCCTAATCATCCCCTCTTCACCGCCTCGATTCCACGATCACGCCTTATCTTTACCTGCATCGACAAAAGTGATGCATCAACATTTGGCTAACCAAATGCTGAGTGAGATTGATCATCCCAACAACAGGCTACCAATAAGTACAAGCAATAATCACCAAGAATTAATTCACAACAATTAAAACTTTCAGCACAAAGCCACAACTGGTATCGATCAATACTCCCATAGTGTCGATCGATGCCCAAACAACACGCAAGCTCACTTGCTAACCTTTGGTCACAACTCACCTTAAACACGAAGGATCGAGCTCTAAAACGACTTCTCCAAGCTCAAGAAGATCTCCCTCTCTTCTCACAAGCTCTCGCCAACACAAAGCTCGTCCAACCTCTCCTTCGAGCTTCTATCAAGCTCAAACTCCCTCGATCTCGCAAGATCCAAGCTTCGGCAAGCTTTTCTTCTCTCTCTCTCCTTCTCTCTCTCTCTCCTTCTCTTTCTCGCGACCTCTCTGGTCTTATCCTCCAAAGATACGCTTTTATACTCGAAAGAAGATAAGAGAGAAGATAAGAGAGAAGATAACCAGGAGAAAAACCCGGCTGGTGTCGATCGATACAGGCCGGTATCGATCGATACCACCCCCGGAACAATCCGAATTAATTATTTTTCCCCAATAATCAATTCTTCCGGAACACGGGCGCTACAATTCTCCCCCACTAACTTAGATTCATCCTCGAATCTTCGTTACTGTTCATCTCCCATGAACCGTTCATCTCCAATGAATCTTAATCGTCGCAACGATTACAAAAACCTTGGCCAACCCGGCCATCTCAATACTCACACGAGGTCCAATACCAACCTCCGAGGTTTCCCACTCAGTTCCTATGCTTATGACACCGCAGCATCATATGTTCTTATTGCTCAAACACACGCCAACCCCATCACTCAAGACACTGCAGCATCTCCAAGTTCTGAGCGTCAGCCATATCCCGCAGGATATCCACCATACCTCAAAAGGTATCATCCATACCACATCACCCAAGATACTGCAGTATCTCCGAGTTCTGGGTATCTGCCGTACCACTCCCCTCGATAATATAACCTGAAAGAGTCTCAATACCCCATACCACTCAATTCTAGGGAATATATCCTACGTCTAGGACATACTCCTTACGAATCCACGATATCACGTATCACTCTAGGCTATAAACCTCCCGAGTCTGGGTACATCGCCACTCACACTCTCAAGATACACAGTCCCGCGAGCTATCGGCACCAGAGGAACCAGTCCTCTCAACGAGCAATAAGTCACATATCACTAAGCATCTCGACTGAACGACCTCCTGTGATCCGTGTAAATCCTCGCAAGGCAACACCGGCATCACCCACAACAGCAATAAGAACATCCATCTTATCACTCTCTTGCATTAACGCTTTTACTCCAAACGTAATGCGAAACCGTGACTCCCAAAGTCACCAGTAATAAGAAATACTCATCTTATTACACATCATAATGTAACATCGTTCTACACAA
>PKML01058485.1:139610-164784 GCA_002933935.1 Eutrema yunnanense | reverse complement strand
GTTGTTGTTGTTTTATAAATCGTAAGCTGTTGTGCTTGTGTTGTAATAATTAATTAATGGTTGTTTAATTAATTATTGTTCAATGATTGTTTAATTATATGAAAAAAAAAAAAATGCGGTCCTTTCACTTTCAGCAACTCCATTGGATTCAGGTGAGTAGGGATCAATCGTTTGATGGATACTACCATGTTCATGTCATCTATCACTTCAAACTATGTTGATAGTTCTTTCGAGTTGGTTTTCAACCTCGAGTTTAAACTCCTTGAGTTTTCCAAGGTCTCGTATTTGCTTCTTAGCAAATAAACATAACTATATTTCGTACAATCCTCAACGAAAGTCACGAAATATTTCTCACCACCTTTTGTATGAGTCAAACCAAGAGGTTCGTTCGATTGTGGTGTTTTAGTGAGTTTGGTTTGAACGCAAACCTCACACTCATCTTTGCTTATTTTGTATTTCGGGATTTCATTCAATCTACGCATAGATTCGAATATAATGTGACTGAAGCATTCAGATCAAATACTAAGAGATTATGTACCATAAGCAAATGAATCTTTCTCATTAATGTCAACAACATTTGTTACATTAATTTTAAGTCCGACTGTCTCAATGTTAATTTGGACCAGTCCGTCCTTAATATAGACAACATTCTTTGTCAATACACGCTAATCAGCTTTAACAATTGACGATGAATTCGTGCCTAATTAGCATTTTGCCCTAAATAAGATTTTTTTATGCATCTCTTGCACATGCTTTACATTAGTGAGAGTGAGCTTCTTTGAGAAGTCAACTTCAGCACCAAAATTCTTGTCATTATTTATGGTAGGATGGAAACATTTCCATCTCAACGCATATATTGGTATAATACCACCACTCATGTGGGTTATGCTTAACCATATTGACTACGAGGATGACATTACACATGTCTATCTCGACTACATTGGTTTGAGCCATTCCATTGTCTTTTACACCACCGAATCTAACAAAGATCACATCGGTGTTGTTTGTCATATTGAAATTTGATTTTGTTCAAGAGAAACAAACCAAATTAATATACTAACCAATACCCAACTCTCAAGTTAAAGGGTAAAATTAAATTCGATTTCTAGAATTAATTCAGAAAATTCACAATTTAATAAACTTAATACAATATCGAATTGTATTAGTTTTCTTGAAAACATATCAAGAATCGCAAGAGGCCTGCTAATTTAGCCCAATGATTTAATTAACCGATTAAATCAACCTCTAATACTTAATTGAACATCAATTAATTATTCCAAAATAGCAAATTTTTGGAAACATAATATTGAGCTATTTGCAACATACTGCAACTTAACCCATCTTTAAAACCAAAGACGGTTTAACGATTTCAACGTTGTATCAATTTAATAATTAAACATTAAGAGTATTCGATGAGAATCTGAAATCCTTTCTTTTTGATTTTAAACCGCAGTTTAAAACCGATTATAATGGATTATGAAATCGTTTTAGAATCGCTATCGCGCGTTCTAATCTGAACCTCCGTAGAGCGTTCGCCGATTCGTTTCTTGAATCGCTTTTGATAAATGTTTTAGCCAGTTTTACGAGAAACACTATGAGACGTTCGCAAACGCTAAACGACGCGGGATTAGTACCGCAAAGTTGTCACTTGTCGAACCGTTTATACACGTCCGCAATCACCGTTTCATAGATGATGTATATCGATACAGAATTAAATTCCAATTTAAAATCCGCTTATCGAAACGACTAGAACCGCATGTGCGCGTTCTAAAGTTTGAACCGCAAACGTGCGTTCAAGCTCGAACCTCCTCATAGCGTTCGTCAAACGGTTTCTCGAAACGCGTTTGATTAGCGTTTTAGACGCAATTTTAAACCTTTTGAAGGTGTTTATGAGAGACGCGATAAAGCGTTTAACAGTAACCTCCGCAGAGTGTTCTTCAAACTGTTCTCCCATGTGTTTGATGTTAGGCGTTCGCAAACCCTAACCCTGAAAGCGTTTAAAACGTTCCATTCGCTTGTACACAAGCTTCACATTTGTACTGATATATAGTTAAGAATCGCAATTCTAATACTGATATCGAACCACACAGCATTGGTGTCGATCGATACTCCTTGGTATCGATCGATGGACGCAGTGTCGATCGATACACCTTAAGTGTCGATCGATACAGACCCGAACTGGTTGATGCAAAGTATTTTTTGCTTGGTGTCGATCGTTGCACACTCAGTGTCGATCGATGCACTCTCAGTGTCGATCGATGCACTCAGTGTCGATCGATACACCCTTGGTGTCGATCGATGCACTTAACTTTTGCATAGGATCGATTGATGTACCACGGTGTCGATCGATGCTCAGCTGGTGTCGATCGATGCTCAGCTGGTGTCGATCGATACCCTCAGTATCAATCGATGCACCCTAGGTGTCGATCGATGCAAGTGAATCTTTCACATGATCGATCGATGCACCACTGTGTCGATCGATACATGTAAATTTTTCACAGTATTGATCGACATAGACCCTAACTTGGTTGATGCACAGTGTCGATCGATGCACCGCAGTGTCGACCAATACACAATCTTCAGAGACTTAAATCGATCTATCCACGCTCGGTGTCAATCGATGTCAATGAATTTTTGCATAGTATCGATCGATGCACCTCAGTGTCGACCGATACAACTTTTTGCATAGTATCGATCGATGCACCTCAGTGTCGATCGATACTCACAAGGTTTCGATCGTAATCGAACCTATCAAGAACCACAAGATGCGTTCGTTGATTATACCGTTCATTAATCGCAATTAAAGGCGGTTGTAGAAGATGTTTAAAGCAATATTGCTTCTACTACACGTTTCAATTTGCTAAACAGCTTTTTGATAACGTTTGAGTATCACTAGCAGTTGAACATCTTCTTATAAAATAGACAGAAGTTGCTTCTACTACACGTTTCAAGTTGCTAAAAAGCTTTTTGATAACGTTTGAGTATCATCAGCAGTAGAAGAATCGTTTTAAAAACCGTTTGAAAACGTTTATTTACTCGTGATTAAAGATCCGATTGAAGTAATAAAACAAAATCGGATATTCTTTGAGTTAAGATTGTAGGACCAATAAATTCGCACAATAGACATGATAAGATTTAATCACGATTGTATAAATAAACAGTAAGGAACATAAGATTCATAAAACGATAAATTATAAATAAATCTAAGGAGGCGAGATGAATCTCTTTCCTTAACTCAAAGAATCTTCTGTAGTGCGACGGATTATAATAGATCCATGAGTCCCAAGATACAACCAAAGTTTATCTGTATCATCTACACTTGATATCAGATCTGTCGAACCTTATAACTACGATACTCTCGAATAAAGACTTACTCTAAGCAGTAGGGAATTGAAAGAAATTTTGCTAGAACTTTTAGGATGTGTTTTTAGTGTATCAGAGGATGATTTTTAAGGTGAAAATCGGCCAGTATATATAGGAGAGAGGCTAGGGTTTTTCCAGACAGATATGGAATATTCCTCAGAATATTCTAGGGGCTACGATTTTTTAAGTTGGCCCGTCGAGTATCGATCGATACCGAGGGGTATCGATCGATACCTACAAAAGTCCACGAGCCCAACAAGGCCCAAGACGCGAGCTGCGTGCGTGTGGTCTTTTCTTCTCTTTTGTTGTTAGTCATTTAAATCAATGACACAACTACTCCAAACTATATACAAGAAAAAACATTTCTCAACTAGTACTATGGGATTTTTGTTCTTCCCACAAATAGTTATAGCCAGTGAAAACGTTTCATTTGAATGAGCTTAACTCATTTCTTTTCACACTAACACAATTTTATCAAACCCTCAAGCTTTGATAAAAAAAATAGTTCCAACAGCTAGGGAAGACATTCAATCTCCAGCTGCAAGATGATGATGAAGAAGAAAAAGAAGAAGGAAGAGCCATGAGAGACATTAGAAATGGAAAGTCTAGTTAAAGAGAAGTTGAAGACAACAAAAATCAGATATTCACCTTAATGTGGTCTGGAAAGGTATAAATACATTCGAAGGACAAGTGGAATACCGTGTATTAACGAAACCGCGTGATGAGAGTAGAAACTTCAAAAGAGATTTCAGGTTTCATTGTTTTCATTTTCAAGGCCTTAAACTTTTTTGGCAGTTTACAAAAGACTACGACCTCAGTCATTAGTCATTAACTTCCAAAATTGTTGTCTTGGGAAATGTTTGGACTTTTCTAAAGTTTTTTTTAAAAACGTATAATAAAGATTAATGCATGCAAGATAAAAACCTCTTTTCTTTTTCCTGGTCGATTTTTTTGTCCTCGTCATACTTTCAGAATTTGGGTATTGTATATTGGATACTATACATCGTTATTTATTCAAAAATCTAAACAATATATCTTCGCTATTCTTAATTTTAACACACGTTATAAATGTTTGATTTGTTTTGTTACCAAAAAAAAAAAATTGTTTGATTTGATTCCCAAGATTTGTATGAATTTATTGTATCTAATAAAATTCTTGGCGTGTATCCAAATTTGAATTTATTTCCTGGAGATGTGAAAGTGGCTGAAATGTAAAACAAGACTAAACTAAGAAATATTAAATTTTAGGGGGAATTGGTTTTATAATGGTGATTGGTTTTAACATTGTCCTTTTACTATTTTCTTGCCCAATATTGTCCCATTAATACTTATATTAATGTTAAACCTCTTTTACCCCTTAAAATATAATTATTGAATATTGATATATGATTTACAAAAAAAAAATTGATATATTGAATATTAATGCCACACGTTACAAAAAAAAAAAAACAATTCCCTACCCATAAACTAATAACACACGAGCCAAAAAAAAAAATTGAACCGAGCAAAGAACAAAAAAAAATTCTCCTTCTCCTAGATTTACCCCTAAAAAAAATTAGAACCGAGCAAAGAAAAAAAAAATTAAAAGATTTTCGAAAATATTCAGTTTTGGAAGTTACAATTTCTCCTAGATTTTCTCTGATTTTGATAAAATTTTATAGAATACATATTCTACATATCGTAGAACAAAGACCAAACGTTAGATCTTTTCTTCTGGGTAAAAGTAGAATATTGTATAAGCACTAGAAGTTGTATTATGGAAAAAAGTAGAATATTGTGTAAGCACTAGAAGTTGTATTCTGCAAAAATGTAGAATATAGTGTAACATATAGAATATGTATTCACCTTCTCGGTAGAATATAGTGTAAATTCTAGAAAACGTATTCTACAGGTTGTTAGATTAATGAGGGAATACGGGAAAACGCATTCTACATTGACTTATAATGTAGAATACGCATTCTGCATTGCGTAGAACCAGTTAAAAAATATTATTTAAATATTCATTTTTCCTTAAATGATTTTGCCAAATATTTTTATTTCCTTAAATGATTTTAGAATATATTTTTATTTCTTTTTTTGGTTTTTTCGGAATTTTTTTTTAAAAAATTCGATTTTATTTCTATTTAAAATTGCCTTAAATAATAAAAAGGTTATTTGGGTCAAAAAGTGACAAATTTCAAGAAAATAGTAAATGGACAATGTTAAAACCAATCACCATTATAAAACCAATTCCCCCTAAATTTTATGCTTGGTCACAATATTTGAAAACCATATGAAAAGAAAAAAAAATTAAAACAGAGAGAGACTTGTGATTCATTTTTCTTTTTTCTTAAACTTTAGCCTTGTGTTCAAGGAAATGTAGGGATCCTTGTTGGATCATTTCTCTTCGTGCTTGTTGGCCCAATTTGAAGCAGTTGGTGAAATTGAGTTGCAAACCTAGTGTGTTCAAGGGGCAAAATATGGTCTCCAGTGATTCACAATCGCTTGCATCTAGGAATTGGAGGGATGGAGGGAGTTCTGGCAGTGATGTGAGATTTATGCAGCAAGAAAGTGTTAGGTCTCTTAACATGTAAAGACCTTTGATGCGGCAACTTGAAATCCTTTCAAGACCACTATAGCTTAGGTTTAGAATTCTTAGATTCGCAGGGAGTTGTGTTAGTGTCTTGAGCTTTCCATTGTATCTTAAATTGAGATAAAGATACTGAAGGCGATACCCAATGATAATTGATGCAGAGGCTCTTCTTTTACTGATGTGATTGATAGATCGAATGTTGTGATGTTTGTACCCATTATGTCTATATCGACGGATGAAAGGTATGCCAAGTTCCAGTTATAGTTGGAATGACTTCTAGCTTTATGAAGAAAAGCCTCCACAACCTCTTTAGTTTATGAAGATTCGAAATAGAGGATGGAAGCTCTACCAAACTCTCGCAATAACTCAGTACCAATGTCTCAAGATTTGTAGCATTTGAAAGATCTAGGAGTTCCTTCAAATGTCGGGAGTATGACAAATCCATGTTCTGCAAGTGGCTGAAAGTAAAAACCACAAAAAAAAACAGAGAAAAGAACATCATAATGTGAAGAGAAACTACATGGTCCATGTATATATTCAAAGTAAATTCATATATGTAGTAAACCAACCTGGATTCCTTCCCAGAGCTTCTCGAGCTTGCTATGCTTCATATCAAGTTTGATAAGGTATTCATGATGAAATGTAGGAGGAAGACTCTTGCTTGGGTATGCCTCCCAATGTAGTAACCTTAGACCACACGGAAACTCCATGTTCTCAGCTATATCCACTTCATCATTCCCATCATATCTTCTTTTGTGAAATCTGAGGAACCGAAGATCATGCATTCTTTTAAAAGCTCTCTTGCTTACAATCAGTTCGTTGTTTCCTGATGTATCAAATGATATGCCAGACACTTTTCTAGTACCCTAAACCAAATCTCAAATAAAAAGAAATTATCATCAAAATACGTAGGATTTGTTCATTTGCAATTGCACCAAGTGACTTTTACGAAGTGTAAAAAAGAAATAAAACAAATACAAAAATAAGATAAGATTCACTTACTGTATCATTTTCAAGAACGTCAGATCAACGCAAGTTCTGAAGAGAGTTTCTTAAGGGTTTTATTGATTAAAATAAAGAAAAAATGCTAATTTTCTTAAGAATCGGTTCTTATTTGGGCTCTTAACTCCACGTGTCACGCTTGCATTGGCCAGAAAAATGATGAAGAAAATTATCTTCTTTCTTCTCTTTTTCTTCCCCGAGCGAAGTCACGATTCCGATGCCGATGACACCGTCGGAGTTTAAAGACCGTTTAATCTTCGGACCCTTTTCACGCTCGCCGCGAGATTCGTCTCAATATTTCGATTCTCTCTCACAGAAACATTCGCCGTCGTCTTCCGCCGTCGCCGCCGCCGCCGATACGTTCACCGATTCCTCGACCCTAGATCCTCTCCTCCCACCCCAACCCAAACCATGGTTTCCCGATCGAAATTCCAATCAGTATCACGGCCACGCACTCCACCGATCCAAAATCGCACCAGCAATGGCCGTAATCAATGATTTTCATCACCCAATTCGTGAACAAAAAGATCTCGAGTCATCACGTTCCGTTGTAAGACAAGCTTTTGCTCTTTTCGTTGTGTATCTCTCTTTAGGTGTGCTTATCTATTGGCTGAATCGTGATCATTACATAGTGAATCAAACCCATCCCGTTGTTGATGGGTTATACTTTTGTATCGTTATAATGTGCACGATTGGCATTGGGTGTTTTGGTTCTATGCATTGATGTTGGTGTCGGGATAATGCGTTTTTTGCTGCAGATATTGATTCTGGTCTTTACCATACACGAACTTGATATCATATATGTCAGAATCTAGTGATTGGATCATACAAATTCATAAATTGTGATACGCAATGACTCTACGACCGTCTTAATAGAATTGCCATTCTTTTATTGCTCTTGAGAAAGAAATTCATGTTGTTTCTTTTGGAAGATGATATGTTGATGTTTTTTTTAGCTTAAATTTCATTAATTATCGATTGATACAGGCACCAAAGACATCAAGGGCAAGTTTGGTGAAAGGGAGAGCACAAGCAAATGTTGTTGCTCAACAAGCTCTGATTGCCCACAGGCATGTTTCTCTTGTAAACTCTCCTTCCGTTTTCTCTCAAACCAGTTTTTCCTTGGTTGACAGAAAGATTTCTCTGTAATAAAATTGTGCAGTCTTCTTCTACGTCGTGAGTGTTGCTCATTCAGCAATGGGGAGTACGTTAAAGCAAATATGAGGGTTATGATGACAGCATTCCATTCACGGTGGAAGACATATCAAAGTCAATGCAACAAGTGGATGCAAATGAAGAATTGCAGTATTGGCACAGAGCAGCTCTCTCTCTCTCTCTCTTTCTCTCTCTCTTACTGGTTTGCAAAATTCTTTCAGTTCACCACAGAACAAGCTTTAGTTGTTGTATGTTTTAGTTTGTGTTTCAATCGAACTCCCTCGGCTGTGTAAAACACTTGTCTCCTGCATCATGTCTTGGTTATATATGGTATTGTGTATACTTTCACAATCTGCTTCTTGTTGACATCTAAAAGAAGTTATTTTTGTTTTAGACTTTGTATGACTCTTTAATTTGTTGAATATAGATCAAAAAGAAGGTAATTATGATATATATAAAACAAGTTAAAGTATGATATATATACATCTATGTAATGGAAATTTAAATGAAGTATTTGACACACTTAAAATATGGTTACAATATGAAAGGCATAATCAAATATAATGAAATAGAACAAAATAAGGATGAATACAAAAAAAAAAAATTATTTTTTTTGTTTTTTTAATAATGGGGTTCTTAAAATAAAGCAGCAAAAACAGAAGTTTTTTAACACAGTTTCTTAACTTCAAATTTATATTAAAATAGTACTTAAGAAACCCATTTGAGTTTCTACCAATAATGATGCTCTCACATATCTCTTGAGCATCAATTAAGATCCGGCGTTTCCAAGGCTCTTGTTTTTGAATGGCTTGTCTTGCCATATGTCGTAGTAACTTGTGCATCTCTATTGTTTCACTAAATGTTGGTATCTCTATGAGAGATCTATTGACTAGGAATTCAGTTTAGCGAACATGGTCTTCACCATCTTCCAAGTGTAACAAAGACTGCATTTCTTCCAAGTGTGCTTCAATCCCCACCATATCTTCAAAATCCCTTGATCGTGTAGCATTAAGTTTATCTGAAACATCACTTGAAATTTTCTTGATAATTCGCCAGGTGTTGTGCTAGTCTCTTGAGCTTTCCATTGTATCTTAAATTGAGATAAAGATACTGAAAGCGATACCCAATGATAATTGATGCAGGCTCTTCTTTTACTGATGTGATTGATAGATCGAATGATAGATCTGAAACATCCCTTGCAATTTTCTTCATAATTTTAAATCCAACATAAGTAGTGTTTAGAAAAGTATTGTTTCCATCAAAATAGTCACAGAGATAACATTCTTCTGTTCCCAATAATCTGTTATGACATGGATTTCTAATATTCATTCAACAAAAACATTCCGTTAAACATTTAAATTCCAATCACCGTAACTGTTTATTCTTTTATCATGTGATTACTACTTAATTAATTAATAGAACCTATGATATAAAAAAATCAGTTTAATTGAACACAAACCAATTTTTGAAGTCTTCTCCGGCAATGTTGCTCACATCAGTCAAAACTTTGCTCCATTTCTGCCTTTCCACATCGTCGGTCTTACCGTAAGACTCTTATGTGCACAAGTTTCATTGAAAACGATCCCGAATTCCCGGTATGTTTTCGCACATCGGATGACTCCACTCTATAGAAGATGATCATCACTATCTGTCCCATAACTTCCATGCACTTAAATATCTCCACCAATTCATCCAAACACCAGCTTGACGAAGCATATTTCTTGTAGAGAATCACTATTGAGATCATCGATTCTCTTATTGCTTCTGTGAGTGAAGGGGCGATCGTTGCGCTTCTTTACGAAATCATTGATATTGTACGAAATCGTTGATATTGATATATGAAGCATGTTAAAGATAAATTACTATATTAATAAGATTTTAAACTGTTTACTTAACATCTCTTGATATTAGAAAAATAGTAAACAAAATATAAACAAAACATAAATTAAATATAAGGAAAAGATAAATGAAGAATATATATATGAAGCATTTTAAAGATAAATAACCATATTGGTATGATTTTAAACCGTTTACTTAACATCTCTTGATATTAACAAATATTAAGCAAAACAAAAATTAAATATAAGGAAAACATAAATGAAAAATATAAAATTAAGCAAAATATAAGCAAAATATAAGCAAAACATAAATAAAATATAAGGAAAACATAAGTAAAAATAAATAATTATGTGACACAAACCAATTATTTTTTAATTAGAAAATAATATTTTAAATAAAAGCATGGGCTTCAAATTTTGTACCTTACAAACTATTAACCTAAGACTAATTAAATATGTGGCAAGAGCAAGAAAGTTATGACATAGTTTATAACTGAAAATTATGGGCATTATAGGAATAAATTTATTACAAAGGTTTAGTTCACCAAACATTAACAAACATATGTTTAAACCGGTTGAATTTTAGTATCTCACTAATTGATTCTTTAATGTTTAAGAATTATATTATACTTTATTCGTTTTATTTGGAGAGAAAGTGGTAATTAATCGGACTCTCGCGTCTAATCAATTATCCTAAGATCTAAGTTTTAGGTGATCAATCTGGAATTAGCTTTGCAAACAACCTATGGTGAAGAACTTATTCAGATACTGAATCCTAATAACAAATCAATCTAGCATTCAGAGAAAACCCTATTGAGAACCCTGAACCTAACAAGGGATCTACTCAAACATAGAAATTGAAGCAATAAACATGTTTGAATAAATCATCAAATAAATCAGAAAGAGTAATAAGAGGGTTCGAAATCTTCTCTCCGACGAACATAGACTCAGACTTGTCTCCCTTAAAAGCCCTCTCACAAAAATTAGAACAAAGTAAACTTAATGAAAGCGTAGCCGTCAAAGTGGCTATAAAATCCTATTAATAACCTAAAACACGAATTGGGGTCTTCTTGTAAATATTAAAGTCTTCTGGGCAAGTTCTGCAATTCTTCAAACTTCATTAAAAGTCGCGACTCGTGATCTGCTCTATGGGTGTCGATCGATACCAGGGGGTATCGATCGATGCTTGACGCTTCGATCAGGTACTTAGTCACCAGACTTCAGTTTTGCTCCAGAACGCTCCATAAAACTCCAATATCTCCAATAATGCTCCAAATGTGGTAAAACCTGTAAAAGACTCTAAAAGACTCTATAATAGAATAAGGACTCGATAAAACGGACTTATCTCATGGCTTAAACGGTGTAAAAACCATGATATATCAATGATTCTAGCGATTGTTAGTTTACTAGAGGACTTCTCATCCCCCACTACTAGACTTTAGTTTGGGGCAAAAAAAAACATTTGTAGAATTCATACACTAATAATGTATTGGCCAGCCAAAACCTATTCAAGATATGTATTGGCCAGCCAAAACACATGCCGAAACATTAAACAAAACCTATTAAATACGTTGAGACGTTAGATAATAGCGTGCGAGTAAGGTATCGCTATCTTGACGCTTAATCTTGGGAATCGAGGTTTTAATAGTGTTAGGGACTATAAGCAACATTGGAGTAGGAGCCTGAGCACGAGCCACAACCTGAGCCACATCCTCTTCCCGAGTCCGAGACAGAGCACGACCCTGCGTACTAAGGTAAATGAACAACGGATTAAAATTTTCCAATGTATTGAAAAGATCAAATGTACATACCAACTAGTTTTAGTATATGCTTAGTTTTTAAGGGGTGGGCAAAAAAACCGTAACCGAAAAAACCGAACCGAACCAAACCGAAATAAATCATATGGTTTGGTTATGGTGTAACCTAAAAACCCATTTGGTTTTCATTCTTGTTAAGAGTTCGGTTTCGGTTTGGTTTGGTTTAAAACCGTAAAACCGAATGGTTTTTTCAGTTTTTATATTTTAGATTAATTTTATATAACTTTATATTTTTTTTGGTTTGGTTTAGATTTATCATTTATCCATTCTTGTTTTTTGGTTTAGTTTAGATTTATTAATTTTATATAGCTTTCTTGTTTTTCTTTATTTGTTGTTAATTTTGTTGATCATAGATTCATAAGCAACATGAGGAGACGAACAATCGTGGCTAATGATGATGATAAGAATCTGAATTTTCTTATTTTCAT
This sequence comes from Eutrema yunnanense, assembly GCA_002933935.1. Lineage (NCBI taxonomy): Eukaryota > Viridiplantae > Streptophyta > Magnoliopsida > Brassicales > Brassicaceae > Eutrema > Eutrema yunnanense. The sequence continues at coordinate 152,609 of PKML01058485.1, read as the reverse complement.
CTATTTTCTAGGTTTTTTTTAGTCTTGATTTTTATTGATGATTTGGATTTACAAACAATTTGATTTGGATTCTAGTTTTTGATTTTTTTTTTGTTTTTGCACTTATTAGTATGCCTACTTATTAGCTTAATATATTATTTATACATTCATTTTATTTTTGCTTATTGTATGAGCCTTATCAAAAGTTATGAACCAAACTAAAAACCGTAATCGAACCAAACCGAACCGAGCCAAAATTGCATATGGTTTTTAAATGGTTTCATTTTTTATAAAACCGATAAACCGAAAACCGTTAAAAATCGAACCGTACCAAACCGAAATATATATGGTTTTTATATGGTTTGAATTTTTATAAAACCGAAAAACCGAAAAACCGAAAAAACCGAACCGAAACCAAACCACAAACCGAAGTGCCCACTTTATTAGTCAATAATTGTGACAGTTTAGTTACTCTTATGCCTCGTTACAGTTTGTGACATAATGGTTACTATATACATTTGTCGCAATGCTTGTGACGTTTTTGTTACAAAAAGAATTTTGTGACCACTGTATTGTGACCATTCAAAAAACGTCACAAATATGTCACAATATTTTTATTGTTACGAAATAATTTTTATTGTGATAAAATATTCCGTCTCAATATGATCATTTTCTTGTAATGTATGGATCATGGATTATGGATCATGGATCATGGATAATTGATTATGGATTATTGATTATGGATTATGGATTATGGATCATAGATTATGGATTATGGATTATGGATTATGGATTATGGATTATGGATTATGGATTATGGATTATGGATTATAAATTATGGATTACGGATTATGGATTATGGATTATCCATTATGGATTATGGATTATCGATTATGGATTATCGATCATGGGTTATGGATTATGGATTATGGATTATCGATTATGGATTATAGATTATGGATTATCGATCATGGATTATGAATTATCGATTATGGATCATGGATTATGGATTATCGATTATGGATTATGGATTATCCAAAATCGATTATGGATTATGGATTTGATGATGGATTATCGATTATGGATTATGGATCATGGATTATCCATAATCGATTATTGATTATGGATCATGGATCATGGATCATGGATTGTCCATAATCGATCCATAATCGATTATGGATTATGGATCATGGATCATGGATCATGGATCATGGATAGTGGATCATGTGGATAATGGATCATGGATCATGGATCATGGATTATCCATAATCGATTATGGATTATAGATTATAGATTATGGATTATCGATTATGGATTATGGATCATGGATTATGGATTATGGATAATATCCATAATCGATTATGGATTATGGATTATGGGTTATGAATTATGGATTTTATTATGGATTATGGATTATGGATTATGGATTATGGATTATGGATTATGGGTTATGGATTATGGATTATGGGTCATGGATTATGGATTATTGATTATGGATTATTGATTATGGATTACAGATTATGGATTATTGTATATTGATTATGGATTATGGATTATATGGTTGTTAGTAAGGTCGTTGATATAACAGAATATAGACAATGATTAACAAGATAAACTGACCGCAGAAGTTTTGTACACGGAAATAGCGTAGAACACAGAAAATGTGCTATTCATTAGCACTTGTAAAACTTGAGGATATGAAGTCAGCCAAATCACCATATGCCACACACTCTAACCCATTAAACCTGACATGCATATAGGAATATGAAGTCAGCCAAATCACCATATGCCAAACTTGAGAATTAGATTTCACTTACTCTATGTCACGGATAGTAAACTCAACACTTGATTTCATCCTTGGAATCTGATAAGAAGATTCATCCGACCATCTTCTTTCGTTCTTTCCAACCCACGTTATTACTCCTATAACGTCTATAACAACAAAAATATGTAACTTTATAAACAATACAACATATTTTCTGAATCTAAATGAAGATACCTATAGGATAGCGTTCTGTGACAGTGCCTCGGGTGATCTCGAGGATGGGAGTGAAAACCAAGAAATTTGAGTAGTTTGGATGATCTTTCAGCAAGGTGAATTCGATGTCATCCATGAAATAAATTTGATAGGTGTGGCGATTGGTTTTGCCAAGAATATCGGCAAACATCACATAAAAACCCTTTAGTGAGAACCAGTAACGTTCATAGTGCTTCACCCAAGAAAAATTTCTCAATGTCTGAGAACCAGAAACGTCTGCTTGTATTTTTGTTCCCTGAAGACAAAATAGTTAGTTTTTAGAAGCACTATAAAAGAATAGAAGATAGATGAAGCTACCTCTTCATCACAAAGTAGTAGCTTCATAGATGGTCCCGACAAATCCCAGTCTCTGGTCCAAGCACGCAGGATCTTCACTTTCAGATTCCAAAAAGTTTTTTTGTGTTGATTTGTGATAGTAAGTGGGAAGCTTGGGTTGCCATTTCTGCAGTTCTGAGTTTTTTTTTTGGAGTTCTGAGTATATTTTTGTTTTTCCGCAGGACAATATGTAACTTTTAGGGGTTGCCGAAGAGTTTAGAAGCGAGAGAGTCGAGGAAGGCTAAAAAGGAAGATACAGTTGCATCGGTAAGATTCTCAACTGTCATTTACACTTCGCATTTTTCAAAATGGCAATGATTAACCGCATGAAAACTTTTGAGATATATTTATTGTAACATTACTAGGCAGAAACCGAAGAGTTTCGAAGGGAAAGAGTCGAGGAAGCCTAAAAAGGAGGAAACAGTTGCATCGGTAAGAATAAACTGTCATTTACAAAACCAATTTTTCAACTAAGGCAATGATTCACTTTGATTTTATTAGAAGATTATGTTAATATATATATACCAACATCATATCCTGACAGAAAACCTGCATCAATATATATATATATATATAATATATAATTGTAATATATATCATGAGCATAATATTGTAATAAAATTGTGATGCAGGGACATAACATATTCAGGAAAAGGAAAAGCCCAATTTTGCATCAGGTTTATGTCTTGTTCAGTAAAGGAGAGAGTCGAGGAAGCCTAATATCATGAGTAACCATCATAGTTCCTATGATGTTTTAGAGATGTTGTAATTGACTGAACCGGTTTGGTTAGGGTCATTGGTACAAAGATCAAAATTTAAATTATGTTGACAATAATTTAAAAAAAAACTCATTGGTACAAAGGTTCAACCAAAAATCAATGGTTAATTGGTTCTGTTAAATTAATTTGAAATTTTTTGAGTTGTTGATTAGAATGTTATGTTAAATTAATTTGAAAACTTTATAGAATTTTAGTTCTCAAATTTGACATAAATAACATAATTAACATTGTCACATAAGTAATATAGTTAATTAGTAGGGTTCTTCGTCATCTGGTTCTTCATTAGAAGATGACAAATTACACCGAAATTCATCTTCTGGTTCTGCATCTCCGACATCGTAATCGAGGTTTATTGGGTTTACTCCTTGTACGAAATTGTCGAGTTCGAGATCGTCAATTGTAGTCATCAATACATCATCATCATTTTCATTTTGCAGAAGAGTCAGTTCTTTTTATCATATTCCCCTGAAATATTTCCCATCGGATTCACTTTTAGAACATTGAGCCACAACTGCTTCGGTTTCTTTGTGTATGGGTACGGAATATAACAAACTTGCTCCGCTTGCGATGCTGTTTTCAATATAAGTTATACATATGGATATATATATGATATCGACATTAATAAAATGCTATATATATAAGTACGTACCTAGAATAAATGGTTCGTATTTATTGTATTTTCTCGATGAAAGAACGTCTACACCGCCACCATTGCTCCTCCGAATGCCTCTACCGATAACAGGGTCATACCAATTACACTTAAAAAGTGTGATTCTCAAATTGACCATCCCCTCGTTGATACGGGATATTTTCGTGTTCAATTTCCCAAGTGTACTCATGTCATTGTAGTACTTGAGATGTCAATCCATAGGGGGTTAAGATTGAAGCACTAAGAATGCAAGAAACTTCTTAAGCTAGAGCAAACATTGTTTTTGGATTTTTATATGTTTATGGGAAAAGAAACAAATGCAAGAAGGAAAACAAAACACAAGACTAAAATGTTGGATCATGAACTAAGCTATCAATGAGATGGGTAACAATCAAACAATGAATCATTTGGAAGCATTAATCACTATCTTAGAACATGGAATTCACAAATATGACTAATCCATTTCCATGGCACTAATCACCTTGTTAATTATCTAATCAAGAACAAATTACCATTTGTGATTAAATAATCAACATGCGTTAAGAAACAATTCCAATTAGTTCACTAAACACCCTAAACATCAACTTTCGTTGGCTACTTTCGTTGGCTAGGATATGTAAAGCTCACAAAAGGTTCGGGTCAAGCAACTAAACTCGGGTCATGAGTGAAATGCCTAAGATCTAGAAATGAATGAACAATCCTAATCTAGTACTAACACCGCTTACTCGAATCTATCCCTAATGCATGGGATGAGACCAAAAATCTAACTAATCTAAGGTGTAGTACTAGGTTTCGGTTTATCATGTCAACTCTAGCATTACGAACCAACCTAAGTGAAAGACTCATCCAAGATCATCCTAAATAACCATTATCTAACCATCAAGACAATTGACTAATGATGCCTAAACATTCAATGCACATTCATTCTTATGACATGGATCACACAAGTAGATTAGTTCACTCACATGATACTAATCCATTTACAAAGCATCTAGTTATCAAGAACTTCCGTTCAAAACTAAATGATCCATAATCATTAAGCATTAGTCCATAAAAGTCAACAATTCACCTTAATCATCAATTTCCATTGGCTAAGAATTGAATTGCATGCTTAGAAGTTTTCTAGACATTTCATCGAACACCTTCCGGGCGAGAAATGTCTTAAGTTCTAGAAATGAGTTGTCAATTCGATTCTAGCATTAAGATCCCTCCTAACATGAGAACAAATGATTATCTAAGCCTAAACATCAAGAATCAACCATCAAACCATCCAAATCAAGCATTACCCAAAATCCCACAAAAAGTCAACTCATGAAGAACACCAAGAACATAATGAACCCAGAAAAAGTCAACTCACAAAAACAACACAAATCACAAAAGTAAACCATAGAAAAGAAAGAAGAAGATGCAAATAAAGATAATATGAAATAAAAGTGAAGAAATCTTTCCTTATGTGAAATATACATGAAGATCCATTCAAGAACACCAAGAGGTGTTCTTGAGCTCTCCCAAGAGAGACTTTTTGTTTTGGGGAAAAAAACTTATGTTTTTAATGAGTAAAGGTGACTTAAATACAAAAATGGACATTAAAAGTGTCGGGATCGGTTACGGGGATCGGTCATAACCGATCGCTGATGGAAATCTTGATCGGTTATGACCGATCGGTTATGACCGATCGCCTTGACATGTCTTCACTAAATCGGCCATAACTCTCTAACAACAGATCCGAATGACTTGAACCCGGTTCCATTGGAACGCTAACTCAAATAGCTACAACTTTCATGAAGGCCACCGAAGCTAAATCCGAATGGAAACTGTTCATCTGAGTCGATCTTTGAAGCACTTCGGACGGTTTCTACATTTTTGCTCTGGAGGGTCCCACAGCGGTGTGGAGTTGACCGCTGCATGCCCGCTGTGAATCTCGGTTTTTTTTGTCGGGAGGATCCGCAGCGGTCACTGTAGACCGCTGCGGTACACCGCTGCGAGCTCCACTGAGTTCCTTCGCGCGCCAGACTGGATCGTCGTCACGGAAATTGGCATAACTTCTGATCGCACCGTTGGAATTGCCTCAAACCACTTCCAAATGAAAGCTAATCCATTTCTCTATCTCGTGTGAAAATATGAGCTCAATCCATCGGTGAAAAGTCCTTCATCCATTGCCAAACTTATGACATCTCAACCTGATCCTGCATCTTTGTATTCCGAAATGAACTTTTTGATGGCTATCTTCACTCCTCCAACTCCTATGACTCCTAGAACACCTGAAAATGGCTCAAACAAGCCAAAAAGAATGCAAAGACAACCTAGGACATCTAAAATGCAATGAGACTCAAGTTGGACCTAAATGCATGAAAATATCCAAAAACTATACAAATCGGAACTAAAAACCTATGAAACTAAACCTTAAAAACATGTAAAATATGGTGTTATCACTCGTACTCGAGTTCTATGATATAAGTTAAGGTCCCGTTGAAATCCGCTTCATCAGATGCATCACTGTAATTTACACCTTTAACACATATCCCATAGTTACATGTCTTTCTTCCAGCGCCGTGATTTTGCGTATGAAACAAATAGCCTCTTGTAAAATACATTGGCCATGTTTTGGCCTTATTCAAAGGTCCATGTACTATATCTTGAACCCAAGTAGGAAATGGATTCGTGGCGTTCCAGTAAGCAACCTGCATATATATAAACAATATTTATAACTAGAAATGTATGCGTAGTTATGAATATTATTTAAACATACATATTCTTTCACCCATATATGATATTCGTCAGCTCTTTTCGCGAAGAGTTCTTTTTCGGATAATCCTGTGTATTTTGCAGAAATATAGTCCTCGAATATACTATACAATACCAACACAAAAATGAATTAATATAGTGGAATATATATTAAAACACATAGTGCGAGAGATGCCAACTTATATATACCTCTCAATTGGCTGAAAATAGTCACAATTTCGTAAAACATATGCATGTGCGCATTGATAATCTCTTTCCGAGAGCCATATTTCATGCATTTCTCCACTTGGACGGCCTACATGCGTAAATATAGAAGGTACCCCAGGGACATGATATACATGGACTTCACCTTGATCGAATCTTGTTAACTGATATGCTCAATTTAATACCCTGAATAGTACTAAAGCAGTTGCTGCAGTAAATCAAGGGGTCGAACACAAGAACTCAAGAGTCACTCAATAGATTATATAGATCAGAAACAAGCTAAATCAGATGAGGTAATTGAAAACAGGGTTGTAAGTAAAAGCGTTTGTAAATTCAATTGGAGGAATGTAGGCTTAGGATATTTCTCAGGAAATCAATGAATGCAGTCTAATTAACTAACAGGATTCAGATTAAGTGCTGTTCTAGACCTCAAATCACTAAAATATAATTAACCAACTCTCGTTGCGAAAACTATCTAAATCTAAATCCTAGGAATTCCAAATCTCTTTGCGAATCCTAAATTCTAAATCAGCTTTAAAATCAGGTTTAATATGTTCACAAATTAATTAAACCAAATCTCTTTGCGAATAATTAATTTGCTCACCTAAGGTTTTATCAGGTAATTAATTGCACTCTCGTGCCTAATCAATTATCCTAAGGTCTAAGTTCTAGGTGATTAATCTAGAATTAGCTTTGAGAACAACCTAAGGTGAAGAACTAATTTAGATAATAAATCCTAACAGATAATCAACCTAGCATTCAAAGAAATCCCTATGAGAAAACCCCAAACCTAACAGGTGATCTACTCATACATGGTAATTGAATCAATAAACATGTTGAATAAATACTCTATATAAAATCAGAAAGAGAAACAAGGTTTTGAGATCTGATCTCGGACGAAGGGAAATCAGATGACTAAGTCATGACTCTTCATGCCTGACAACTTTTGTTTGTTCATATCAACACAAGTCGCTAAGTCTGAGGAATAACCATCTGGGAATTTAACAGCATGTTTCACACATTCTAGTAAACTTTTTCTGGCTTCTTCTGTCAATGTGAAGGTTGGGAAAGGAGCTTTACCCTTACTATCAATATGTAAGTGTGGCTGATAACAAAATTGTTCAATATCCAATCTTGACATGATGTTGTCTTTCGATTTACCCTTCACACTCATAAGAGTATTCATGATGTTGTCAAAAAAATTCTTCTCTATATGCATCACATCAAGACAATGTCTGAGATTGAGGTCCCTCCAGTACGGTAGCTCCCAGAATATGCTTTCCTTGTGCCAGTTATGTTGCTTCCCATAGCCCGACTTCTTCTTCTCGTGCCCGTTTCCACCGACGTCCTTTGTTTTTGATGGATTTACACCAGCCAGTCGCTCGCAATAAACTTGCTCACCGGTCAAAGACTGAGGTGGATACTCTCTCGACGCGTCTTTTCCCTTAAGGAAGTGTTTTTTATTCCTCCTAATTGGATGACCATGAGGAAGAAATCTTCGGTGACAATCAAACCAACACGTCTTCCTTCCCTTAGGTAGATAAAAAGACTTTGTATCTTCCATGCAAATTGGACAAGACAATTTACCATGGGTTGTCCATCCGGATAACATGTTATACGCCGGAAAGTCGCTTATCATCCACATTAGCACTGCTTTTAGATTGAAATTTTGATTCAAGGACACATCATATGCATCGACCCCATTAGACCACAACTCTTTTAACTCCTCAATAAGAGGTCGGAGGAAGATATCGAGACTAGCTCGCAGATGATTTGGCCCATAATTCAGAATTGTAAGAAATAAATACTCTGTATTCATGTACATACTAGGGGGTAAATTATATGGAGTCAAGATCACGGGCCACAGCGAATGATTACGAGACATGCCAAATGGATTGAACCCATCGGTACATAATCCAAGATAAACGTTACGGGGTTCTCCGGCAATATGGGCATTTTGATCTTGAAAATATCTCCACTCTGCCGCATCAGAAGGATGACACATTTCTCCCTCCTTTGATTGGTGCTCGGCATGCCATCTCATTGCCGATGCAGTCTTCTCGCTCTGATACATTCTCTTCAATCTGTCAGCAATAGGTAGATACCACATACGACTGTATGGTACTTTGGTTCTACGTCGGTCGTTCTTAGGCTTCCATCTTTGTGCACCACAAAATAAACATTTATCTTTCTTCTCGTCATCTTTCCAGAAGATCATACAATTGTTAATACAAACATCAATTGTATGATATGGGAGGCCTAAATTGCGCATCAATTTTTCTGTCTCGTAATGTGATCCGGTTGACTTGTTTCGTTCTGGTAAATAGTCTGTCAAGATTTCGCAAACCGAATCAACTAACTTTTCACTCATATTATATTCTGCCTTATTTTGCATGACTCGAGCAGCTAAGGATAACTGCGAGTGACCTTCACGACAACCATCGTATAATGGATTCTTTGCACCTTCTAACAAGTCGTAAAATTTCTTTGAATGGTTACGTACCGGTTCTTCTACATTCTGATCACTACCATCCTGATGGTAGTTATCAAAACTCACGTTATGACGAAATGCATCATTCACCATATCCACATATCTATCTTCTACTACAACTCCCACATTTTCACTCCCACTTATATATGGCGTATCAACATAACTCGATCCTAAATCCATATTGACTTCTTCTCCATGCTTATACCAAACATAATAATCTGGCATAAATCATCTGCTATAAAGATGATTCCAAATTCTTGTCCCCGGGATAAATTTCTCGTTCTTGCAAACACTACAAGGGCAGAAAAATTTACCGCCATTACTCTGTGATAGAGGCTGGCTATTTGCAAATGTCATGAATCCATCCACCCCCGTTCTGAACTCTTCCGAGAAATTTCCCGTCTCTTCATCGAACCTATTATACATCCACTCCCGAAAATTATTATAATTAAAATTTTCCGACATTATATAACTGAAAATAGAATGAAGAGAAGATATATGTTTGAATTTGTGTTGAAGATCGAATGAGGAGGAGAAATGGGATTAATTGAGCTTATATAGACATTTCTGCCGACTAAATAGCTACTACACATCGTCTGAAAGGCGACTACATTTTGTAGTCGCATAAAATCGTTACACCAACCCCAAAATGAATGACACGTGTTTTTCAGGTCGGGACCATCTATGAAGCTATTGTTGAAGCTTTCATATGGTAGAGGTCGCACCGTCTCTGAGTGTCTTGGGCTTGGCCCAAATCGTGTTAGTTCAGCTCGTGGGCTCGTCCCCAGTCTTCAGGGTTTGGCTAGGTCCATATAGTTTGGCTAGACTCTTTTCTAATACTTAGTCGTTTTAACAATTGATCTTGGCTAGATGAAAACCGACCTCAACATAATGTTGAACCATCCATGGTTTTGTTCATCAAATCATATAAAGTATTTTTTGGGAAGAACACCAAAAAGTATAAGGCAAATTGTTCTTTTATTGACTAACAATTGTTTACGGTTTCCCACAATAAACCAAACTAAATTAAAGGTGAGTAACTAAACGGGAAAGTTGGACAGGTAACACATAAAAGGGAAATCAAAGCTTCCTTATTACATACGATCTTACTAACACTTAATTATGAGTGAAACTCACGAGCTGCAAGTTTGCAGATTCGAAGTTAAAGGTTGCGTTCGAGCAACAGGAGTGCACTTAAGGGGATGAGCCATGCTTAAGGTCAGTCCTACAACAGCCTCTTCCATGCTAACCTTATTATCTCCTTGGATTCTCCAATCAAAGCAATGCACCATCATTCCAATTGTGGTTCCTACAAATATATTTGCTAAATTTTCTCCCGTACAGCCTCTTCTTCCGCCGCCGAAAGGAATGTACTTAAGTACTTTCTCTCTTTTCTCTTCCTTTTGATTTGATCTTGACGAAGCTAGAAACCTCTCTGGCTTAAACTCATCCGGATCTTCCCAAGAATCAGGATCTCTCATTACAGCATAAGCATTAACAACAAGTGTTGTGTTCTTTGGTACATAAAATCCTCCAATCGTACATCCTTCTAAGACTTTCCTTACTAAAAGAGGTACTGGTGGATGCAATCTTAGCCCTTCATTGACGACTGCTTGCAAATAAGGGAGGTTTGGTAGATCCTTCTCTTGAATCAACCTTGTTTTGCCTACAACCGAATCGATCTCTTCTCTCAATCTCTCAAGAACGTTAGGCATATCAATAATCTCTGCCATTGTCCACTCAATTGTCTGTGCGGAGGTGTCAGTGCCTCCAAGGATAAGCTCCTGTAGTCAGAATACTCAGAAAAATTAATGATGTTGTATTGGGTTCCCAATGAATCTACCATATGAAAGGAGAACTTACCACAAACAACGACTTGATGTGGTTCCTAGTGATTTTATACCCTCCATTTTCATCTCGATAATCTGCCAACAACACATCCATCATGTCCATACCATGAATATAGTTTGGTTTCTCTTCGTGTTCCGCAAGAATCCTTTCAAGAAACTCATCGAATTTGTTGGAAACACCCATTATCTCCTTTTTGAACAGTGAGATTCTGAGTTTCTCAAGTAGCTTGCGCAACATTTGTGTCAAAAAGAGTTTCTTAAACAAGGCAAATGACTCGGTGACCAATCCCCTGACTCTCTCTGCTTCGCCGTTCTCCTCTAAACAACTCCTTCCCATGATCATCTTGCATATGCTATTGTTAGTCAGCTTTATTGCTTCTTCAGCTATCTCAACAGTCTCGTTCTTCACCATCTTATTGAGCAGGTTTGCGTGAAACCGCTCTAGTTCATCTGCACGGGCACCTCGTAACCGCTCGAGGGCTTGAGGTCCTAACAGCTTTGTCATGATGAGCTTCTTCATGAACTTCCAGTAGTCGCCATAAGTGAAGAATAAAGCCCAGGAAGAGAGGGCCTGCGAGACTTTGTTTCTACCTATTAAGTTTGTTTGAATCTTTCTTCTGTTCTGAATAAGTCCTCCACATTAGTAGGAGTTGGAAACGTGATTCATTAGAATAGGTCTCTAGTTGAGTTTATTTCGGTTTCTGTTGTAAGGTCTTTATAAGACCCAAAACTCTGTTTTTTCAATTAAGGATTATTCAGTCTTTTCATCGTGCAAGTTCTTAGTTTCAATTCTAACAAGTGGTATCAGAGCCAATCACGAGCTTGGTACAAGAGAGAAGAGAGTATGAGTGAGTAGGATTCATTAATCATTCCGAAATTCGATGGAGATTATGAGCATTGGGCAATGCTCATGGAGAACTTGCTAAGATCCAAGGAGTGGTGGGATCTTATTGAAGAAGGAATCCCACAACCGGAGCCGAATGTGATACTAAACGGTGCTCAACGCACTGAACGCGCCGAGAGGACGGTGAAGGATCATAAAGTCAAGAATTACTTGTTTGCATCTATCGACAAAGCAATTCTCAAGACCATTGCCAACAAGGAGACTTCCAAGGATATATGGGAGTCGATGAAAACAAAATTTCAAGGGAACAAGAGAGTGCGCAGCGCACATCTTCAGAGATTGAGGAGAAATTTTGAAGTTTTGGAGATGGGTGAAGGAGAAACAATCACTGATTACTTCTCCAAGGTGATGACGGTGGCCAACGATATGCGAAATCTCTCCGAAGAAATGCCAGATGCGAAAGTGGTGGAGAAAGTTTTGAGGACTTTGAGTGAAAGATTCACGTATGTTGTATGTGCCATTGAAGAGTCAAATGACATCCAAGCGATGTCGGTGGACGAGTTGCAGAGCTCGCTACTGGTTCATGAGAGGAATATGAACAAGAGAATCAGTAGTGAAGAACAAGTTCTCAAGGTGGAGAGCTACAGATCCTATGGAGACAGAGGTCGAGGAGGAAACTCGAACCGAGGAAGAGGAAGAGGAGGTAATCAAGGAAGAGGACGTGGGTCAGTGAACTTAGCAACCGTGGAGTGCTATAAGTGTCACAAGTTAGGTCACTACAAGTCTGACTGTCCAGAATGGGGAAAGGAGGCCAACTATGCGGAGCTGGAAGAAGATGTTTTGTTGATGGCTCATGCTGAATTAACAGGGGAAGAGAAGGAACATGTCTGGTTCCTAGATTCTGGTTGTAGTAACCATATGTGCGGCTTCAAAGAATGGTTCATCGATTTTGACAACAGATTTCGTCAAAACGTGAAGCTCGGAGACGATAGAAGAATGGTAGTGGAAGGAAGAGGAGATTTACGTTTGGAGATTAACGGAATTGTTCAAGTAATCTCTTCTGTTTATTACGTACCTGGCTTGACAAACAACTTGTTGAGTGTTG
>PKML01058485.1:73732-87482 GCA_002933935.1 Eutrema yunnanense | reverse complement strand
CCCGGTTGTTGGACTAACTCCTCGATGGTCATGATTCGAGGAGCTTGACTCTGCGACTCTGGGATAGTCGATGCGGCCGGACTTGGTGGTTCTGCCCCTCGAGTCGAACCACCGCTACGTCGAGGTTGTTGCATCCGTTGAGAAGAACCACCGATGGTCATGTTCGCGAAACCCTCGTACGACCTGAAAAAAAAATGCAAAATTTGTTAGATATTAAACGCAAACGCAAACTATAATATTGATTCGCAAAAGAAAAAACGATTACTATTAAAATATTCAGAATAACGCGAAACAATGACCAAAAACCGTAACAATTACCAAAAACCCAAAATATTACGAAAAACCCGAAAAAATTATGAAAATTATAAAAACAGTTTTTATGAAAATTTCAAAAATTCATAAAATTATAAGAAATTTATGAAAAAGAGTAATAATAAATTCATTAATTATACAAATGATTAAATTAAAAAAAATCCAAAAAATCTTAAAAATATCTTAGATTTAAAAACGTGTTATATACATGATTTTTATAACATTTAAAAAATATATTTTTGTATTTTTAATCTAAAAATTATCTATTAAAGTTTTATATTCATAACAAAAATCCAAAAAATCCAATTGTGTAAAAAATCCAATTGTGTAAAAAATCCAACAAATCCAAAAAACCTAATTAAACCAAAAAATCCAAAACAATTCTGAAAAACACTATGTGTAAACAACAAATCCAAAAACTATAATCTAACAACAAATCCTACAAATCTAACCCACAAATCTCACAAATCTAACCACAAATCATAAGAACTAACATCCTAATCTCCAATCTAACCCACAAATCTAACCACAAATCATAAGAACTAACATCCTAATCTCCAATCTACCCACAAAACTCAAACTAAAACAACTAACATCCTTACATGGTGAGAAGTTGTCGGCGGCGGGAGGAGAGACGGCTGCTCCGGCGACGAACGACGGCTCCAGCGGACGGCTGCTCCAGCGGACGGATAAGGCTCTGACGATCTACAAACCAAGAAGAAAAGAGGAAGAGAAGAGGGAGAGAAGAGAAGGAAGAGGAAGAGGGAGAAAAGAGAAGGAAGAGGGACACTTACCGGCGAGAGCTCAGGCGGTGATGGTCGGCGGAGAGAGAGAATCGGAGAGAGAGAAGAGAGATCGATGAAGAAATGAAGAAGACGATGCGCACAGGTATTTAGATCTAGGAACGGTCGGAAATCGGTCGGTTTTCGAAAAATACAAAACCATCTAAATATTTCATTTACCGGTTAATTTTCGCGGGTTTTATTTCAGTATGGTCGGAAATCGGTCGGTATTTCCGACAGGATTCCGACCATACTGAGCATTTATTCATAATATTGCATGTCTCGGGTTGATATATTGTTAACACTTGGCAATTTTTTCGAAAAAAATTACATTGGTCGGAAATTGGTCGGAAATTTCCAACCAATTTCCGACCAGAGAGGGTATAGGGTATGAAATTCTAAAATTGAATACCGTATAAAACATCTAAATATCTTAGGTATGAAAACAATATGGCAAGGTAAACATAAATAGAGTATATGACGATTTTTATGAATCGATAAGAGAACGGGTTTAACCTCTCTTAACGAAACATATAACTTATACTTACACTATTCGTTTTCTTGTAAGGTTTGGATTAGATGTTCAAGAATATTGATTCTTAAGATAAAAATTAGTATTTCATACACGGTTTAGGGTTTATAAATCCAACATAAAACTTTAGAATTTCCTTATAATTTCCGACCAATTTCTGACTATTTATTCATCTTGGTCGGAAATTGGTCGGAAATGCCTTGATATTTCCGACTAATTTCCGACCATATAGGGTTTAGGGTTTAAAATTCTTAATTTTGAAACTGTATACTCTTTAAAAAACATGTAAACATCTTATGTCTAACAAATATATGCCCCAAAATAAACATTTAATAGAGTATATGATGTTTTTATAAATTGAAAGTAGACTGAGTTAAACATTTCATAACGAAACATTAACCTTATACTTATACTTTTCGGTTTCTTGTAGGTTTTTAATTATATGCCCTAAAATTGTTTTACTTAAGCTTTATGGATATTTAATTATTTCAAAAGATCATATCTAACCATATTAAACATAGTCCAAATCAATATTTATACCGTTTGAGGTTTCGGAACCTCAAATGGTCAGAATTTGGTCGGAATTACGACCACATTCAGACCACCTAATAAACCACACGTTCTTTGATAATTTTAGCACGTTTATTGTGAGTATGAGGTTATATGGTCGGAAAATGGTCGGAATTCCTAGAACTTTCCGACCATTTTCCGACCAAACAAGGAATTGCCCCGGCTAAAATTTTTAGCCGGGGGAAGATTTACCCGGGACAAATTTTAGCCGGAGCAAATATAATTCAATCATTCCCGACCATTTTCCGACCGATTTTCGTATCCGGTCGGAAAATGGTCGGAATTTAGAATTAAATGTATTAAAAAATACGTACAACTAATTAAAGCATGTGAAAAAAGTTTCATAAATTTGTTACTTAAAAATAAATGCATATAAAATATTTTTTACAAAAACTATTCTGAGTCCGATGAATAATCTGAAGAAACTGAATCGGATTCCTCATCAAATTCTCCTCTCTCTTCTTCAGAATCCTCAAATAGTTCGCCCATGCCGGTGAAGTCAACCACAAGGTCAACCTCTAGAGAATGCTCGATTTCACCTAAATTAGCAATTGGCATTTCCTGTAAAGGATCATGCTCGGAAACACCAGATATCATTCCTCTTGGTTGTATCGATGTTACTGCAATCCACAGATCTTGCTTGTTCCTAACCCGGGGGTATCGAATATAGGAAACCTGGTCTGCTTGTGAAGCAAGAATAAATGGATCGTATTTCCGATGTCGCTTGCCTCCGTGAACAGATGTCACACCGAATTCGTCCTGACGTAGACCTTCCACTGGATCATACCAATCGCAATAGAACACAATGCACTTCAAACCAATCATTCATGGATATTTGACTTCTAATATTTCGCGGAGTATTCCGTAGTAGACAAATTCTCCGGATGTAGACGAAATACCGTAGTTGCATGTTGTCCTTGAACTCCCATCACGAAAAGCCTTAAAAGCATACCCCTGAGTGCAATACATCGGATAAACACTTGGAACAAAAGTAGGGCCACGCACCATCTCAACTAACCATGTGGGAATCGATGTCCCGGTAGTATTCATCTGATCAACCTGTACAATTTGTGGACACTCATAAACAATATGTGTAAGCATGTAAAATTTAGTTTAATTGGGGGAAATCGAGCACTTACGTAATATTTCAACCAATCCGCGAATTCATTCTGTTTACGGACCATAAGCTCATCCTCTGTGCAATTTGGAAACCAATTCCTTATTTGCTCCATGTATATACTGTGAATAAAACAAATACATTATTCAAAATACTATCAAGGATTAATTTTTGGTAATTACTAAACAAATACATTATTCAAAATCAAGTGACGTACCTCTCATATTCGAAAACGTCTTCGCAGTTTGTCAGAAGATATGTATGCAAATTCCTTCGTTCCTCCTCTGTTAGTCGTCTAGACCTCCCTTTTCCACTAAGCCTTCCAATTTCTGCAAAAATATTTGGGACATAGACCGGATACAGCGGTTTTTCTCCTCCATCATCATGACGTGCAGGTCGTCTACTTTTAGTCTTCACCGAAGATGGAAAGTAGTAACTAGCAAAGTTGGATGCTTCTTCATTCACGCTCTGTGCAACAATAGAACCCTCGACTCTTGCAAGATTTTTCACCTTCTTCTTTAGGTGGAGCATATATCGCTCAAACGGATACATCCATCGATATTGAACTGGCCCACCAAGTCTTGCTTCCCTAGGAAGATGAATAGGAAGATGTTCCATAACATCGAAAAATGCTGGTGGAAATATTTTCTCGAGGTTGCATAGGAGAGCCGGTATCTTCTCCTCCAAATTTTGGATACCGTCTGCTGTAAGTGATCTCGTGCACAAATCCCGGAAGAAAACACCGATCCCTGCATAAATGTTAAATAAAATTAGTAAAATTTAGACAATTTAGATAAATTTAGTAAAATTTAGATATAATTTTGTAAATTATAAATGTACCTGCAATAGCTCCATGGACGTTTCTAGGAAGAAGACCGGCAAAGGCAAATGGAAGGAGGCGTTGCATGATAACGTGACAATCATGACTCTTCAACCCTGAAAACTTCCCTTCTCAAATATTAACGCAATTACGAAGGTTAGATGCGTATCCGTCTGGTAATTGAACACTATGCGTAATCCAGTCGAAGAACACCTCCTTTGAAGGCTCATCCAAACGGAAAACGGGGGCCAGAGATTTTCCGTTCGCCATTATATGGAGTTCCTTCCGAGAACAAATTTCTGGCAAGTCCAATCTCGCCTTCAAATGATCTTTCGTCTTCCCTTGCACATTTAGAACAGTATTCATGATGTTGTCAAAAAAGTTTTTTTCAATGTGCATGACATCTAGATTATGGCGCAGCAGATGGTTCTTCCAATATGGCAAATCCCAAAAAATACTCCTCTTGTTCCAATTGTGGTACTCGCCACAACCATCTACGGGAAAATGACCATTACCACCACATGTAACCGTCTTCTCAGCACCAAAATCTCTCAACTGAGTGATGATGTTATTCCCATCCGGCTCCGGAGGTGGACCATCAAATACTTTTTTGTTCTTCTTAAACAATGTCGTGCTCCGACGATATGGATGATCATGCGGCAGAAATCGTCGATGACAATCGAACCAAGAAGTCTTTCGACCGTGCTTCAATTGGAACGCATCAGTGTTATCTTGACAATACGGGAACGCCAACCTTCCATGAGTCGACCATCCAGATAGCATACCAAATGCTGGAAAATGACTTATGGTCCACATAAGTACCGCACGCATCGTGAAATTCTGTTGGAGAGAAACATCGAACGCTTGAACACCATCTTTCCATAACATTTTCAACCCATAAATTAATGGCTACAAGAAAATATCAAGGGATCTCTTAGGATGCTCCGGTCCGGGGACAAGAATCGTGAGGAACAAAAACTCTCGTTTTATGCACAAACTAGGCGGCAAATTGTAAGGTGTGATTATTACTGGCCACAATGAATATTGCCTCCCATGTTTCCCAAAAGGGTTGAATCCATCTGTAGATAACCCGAGGTATACGTTACGTGGCTCAGCCGCAAAACTAGGATACACCTCTTGAAAATGTTTCCACGCTTCTGCATCTGAAGGATGCGCAATCTCTCCATATGAGTTATGTTTTGCATGCCATCTCATAGCTCCTGCCGTGCGCTCGGATTGATATAACCTCTTCAACCTATCTGTTAACGGCAAATACCACATCCGTTTATGTGGAACTGGTACTCTTCCACCCGTTTCCTGATACCGAGGTTTCCCACAAAAACGACACTTGCGACGGTTTTCGTCCTTTCTCCAGTATATCATACAATTGTCGATGCACACATCTATCATCTGATACGGCAATCCAAGACCAGCTACAAGTTTCTGAACCTCGTAGTATGAAGCCGGTGAGAGATTATCTTCAGGTAAAATATCTTTCACAAAATCAGCTATCGCATCCACACAATCTTCTGCCAAGTTGAAATCGGTCTTTATTGTCATCAACCTGCTTGCAGTTGATAAAGGCGATATTCCCTCTCTACATCCTTCGTATAGTGGATGCTTAGCTGCATCTAGCATATCAAAAAACTTCCGAGCTTCTAAATTAGGTTCCTCTATTCTAATACCATCCGGAACATACGATGCTACATTTTCGCGATACGCATCATTCACCATCTGAACGTTTGCATCAACTTCCGGTGTTGGTTCCTCTATTCTACCCGAATAATTAAAAACACTACAATGATGTTGCACCATTGCATCAGTTTCTCCATGCGTATACCAAATCTTATAACTCGGCATTAACCCATTCCTATAAAGATGCTTCCATACTTCCCCAACAGAGACTAATCTATGATTCCGACATTTAGGACAAGGACAATACAATTTACCGTATTCCGACGTCATGCTATTGTTTGTCGCAAATGTCATGAATTCCTCAACACCTTGTGCATACTCATCCGTCAGTAAATTCGTCGCTGGATCTTGCCGTGGTCTATCCATCCACGATCGAAAATAATCTCTAGTGTTTGGATTTGAAGAAGACATTTATTTTTTTTTTGGTGTAAATTGTGAATGAGGGTGGTGTTGTATTTATAATTAAAATTTCTGCGGATTTCCGACCAATTTCCGACCATTCTAAAAAATTCAAACGGCTAGTGCAACGGGCAGATTAACGTAAATATTTCGTCGGAATTTAGTCGGATTCCTTACTGGTCGGAAATTGGTCGGAAATCCGCTTACATTTCCGACCAATTTCCGACCGTACTGATTTTCGCCAACGGCTATAAACGGCTAATGCAACGGGTATATTAACGTATATATATCGTCGGAAAATAGTCGAAAATTGCTCCGTAATACCGACCAATTTCCGACGATTTTTAGTCGGTCTCTAATACGTCGGAATTCCATCGGGATTTCCGACCACATTTCCGACCATTTAAAATTGGTCGGGAATTACCGACCAATTTCCGACCGGTTTGTTTTAATCGGAATGTCGTCGGAAAATGGTCGGAAATTCCCGACCATTTTAAATTGGTCGGAAATGTGGTCGGAAATCGGAATGTTTTCTTGAAGTGGTATCTTATCCTCTACGCCGATATGATTGAGAATCAGAAAAAACCGGTTGATCTATGATCCTTTGTACTGTTTAAAAATGTCTTCAATGATGCGTACAACCGCTAATTGACTGCGTCTCCCAGAGTATATTCTGCAGAAATCAAGGTCTCGTGATCAAATCTCGGCGTTACTAAATATTTTGGACACAACACGATTTTGTAAAACATATTGGATGGAGAGAAACGTTGACATAATGTACTCCACAAGATCTTCTGGAAAGTTTTCAATAACTTTCATCTTCTTATGTAGGGATTTTGACATTTTCGCTATTTTCTTAGGAAAAGAAAAGGATTCTTCACAACCGATTTTTTACTAGTAATGATCTTTTTTTTTTTTTGGTCAAACCACTAGTAATGATCTTTATATATATAGATTATTTCATGGAATAAGGAGGATGATTTTGGGTATGCTTTTATGTATTTGTTTTTTTCTTTAAATGAATAGAGTCAATGATTTACTTAGGAAATGTGGAGTCAATGTTTATGACACAATGAATGTAGTTTTTTTTTTTTTTTGTCTTCTGTACAAATACAAAATATAAAGTTGTTACTTTTTTTTTAACCAATATAAAGTTACTTTCTATTGATAATTTTATTGAGAAAAAAAACAGGTTGGCTGGTCTGTTTTATAGCTTTTGTAGAAACTCTACAACACACTTATTTATGTTAATCAGTTGTTGTTCTAAGTATTACATAAAAATATTAAACAAAAATAAGAATATCATCTAAAAATAGTCATATGAAATTTGTGCATTGAAAAATATTACAGGATTTACTTTCTATAGGTAAATAGTCATATATAGTTTTGTATATACTATATTATTTACTATTATTTACCAATAAATAAAACTAACTACTTTCTATAGGATTTTTTTGCATGGTTGCTAATATAAAAGTTTTCTGTATTTCATCATAAAGAGTTGGACACATTATAGAGCAACACATGTCCTTTTTAGTTACTAGATTTGTTTTTTTTTTTAAATATGTCAAAACAAATTAAGACTTTGATACATATTTAAAACTAAAATTTAGATTTAACATCTTATAAAATTAATTTTGTTTGTTAGCGGGTAAAAAGTTTCCAAAAACTTGTTAGTATTTTTTTTAATTAACTTCCATTCTAACCTCTATTTCTTTTTTTACATTTTTTCCAAACTTAATCAAATTAACACTAATAAACTGAAAACAGTTTATATGAGTAACTCCATTTCATTTCTGATATGAGATATTCTTAACACATTCTCTCCAAATGATAGTTCTAGCCATTCCGCTCGACATAATCCCATATAAGATTAATTTCGAGTTAGATCAGTCAGACTAGTTTCGGTTGAGTCGATTGGACAAACTCTAGCTGAGTTAGATGCATTTTTGGTTCGTGTTGAGATAGCTTGTTTAACTGTGATACTATGTTAAAACCAATTGGCAAAGGGTCAGAGATCAACCGATTTGTTCTCAATCATATCAACGTTGAAGATAAGATACTCTCGTAGATCAAAACTGAAGAATTCTATAAGAGAAACAATAGAAGAGAAATAACTGAAGTTTTTGGGGAGACAAATTTCTGACTCGCATACTCTGAGAAGATTTCTGAACCATGTTTTGATTTCTATTATTATTATGCAATTCCTTTTATCTCTTTGTGTTTTCTCTACGATTATGTTTGAGTAATCTCACTGTTAGGTTTTTAGGATTTCAAATGATTTTCATACCTGATAAATTCAAATGTCCAATTTCATATTAAGACTCTTCAAAATTTGAATATACATACATGGACTTTTTTTTTTTGGACGAAAACAAACATTGACCAATTCCCCATTAGTCAGGTTTTTTCAAGACGGATCGGGTCTTTTATTATGGGCAATCACTGTTTATTAAACGCGTTTTTGTTTACTTAAACTCGATTTTATGATTTTGATTAGAGAGGTAGAATTAAGCAGAATAAAATAGAATATGTGGTTTAGAGTTGAAAATTATAAGTTTGGAGGGTTAATAAAGAGGTAAATAGTTTGGGGGGGGGGGGGGATAGTTAGGGTTGTATGAGTGGAGAGAGTTTTAGGCGGTCAACCCATAATAAAAAATAAAAAAATATATTGGTTTAGTTATGTATCAACTTTTAGATGAGTATTAGACGGCTAGTTGATATTTTTTCTAAACTAAATATTTAGGTTTTTTTGTCAATAATTAAAAGTTTAGTTTTTAATTAATTTACTTGAACTATTATTATTTGGTTACTTTATATAAAAAAAGAGTAATCTTTTTTTTTTTTTGCTATGAATGTTAATATCATTAGAAAATGAAATGTAAAAGTATTACAAGAAAGTACGTACTACCTACTAATTAAAGTAATTTTTGCAAAAAAAAAGAAGGAAAAACAAGATTACAATTGACTTGTGTAAATTTCTTACCAATATCATCGAATCCAAAGACGCATAAGCTTTCGGAAACGCTTCAAATGTCTTCTTGATGATATGGTGTTGGGGATTTCACAGTCAACGTTCTTGAAGATGATCGAAGGAGGGATTGGTTGTGAGTTATGCATGACATTATTTCTCTGTTTTCAGATGTGGAATATCGCTGCTTGTGCTGCCACTTTCCTGAGAGTAGATGGAGCTTCCACTGAGCAAAGTCTTGTCCATGAGAGTAACTCAGACCATGAGCAACTCATATGCTGCGATGGGAATTAGTCTTAAAAAGACCAGCCTCCATATTTCCGTTGCGTAATCACATGTTATTAGCAAGTGATCTCTAGTTTCCGTTTGTCTTGAGCATATACAATTTTTTGATGATTGAGCCTAACGTAGCGGAAACTTTAATGGATAGAATAGTAATTCGTTGATTCTAAAAATACCCAGAAAACTAGGATAATCGCAAGATTATTCGTTTAATCTGAAAATCCCGAATAAATAAAGCCTTCTTTGATTTGTTGAGATCTCTCTAGATCTACAGAAAACAAGAAACAAAGAGACAAAAACTCAATTCTATTAATCAATCAAACCTGAATACAACGTTAAGCCTAAACGGTTTATTTATAATAAATCCAAAACTACTAAAAACCCTAAAACAATAAAAATAAATTATCTATATAATAAAATAGTTAATAAAGATATTTTTAAATATCTCGTTGTATCAGTCTCTCCGACGACGAAAAGATTCGTCCTCGAATCTTGACCCTGATCCTCAACCTTGAATTTTAACGGTAATCTTTATATTCAAATTCTTCCACTAGAAACATACCTCGTTTCTTTCTTTTTCTCCTAACCTTCTATTGATAAAACATACCTAATTTTAATACGAATCAATATCAAGTTTTTTAAAAAAAAAGTAACACTCAGCTTGTTAGTTGTTGTTACTTGTTACTGATCCGTTACTTGTAGAAAGTATTAATTTTAGTTGTTTTTTTACAAAAATAGTAAAATACATATCATCGTTGGCTGAAATTTTTTGTTGGGCCTGATATGAAATTCTAGTGGGCTGAGTAACTAAACTGACGTGGCAGAATGCATCCTTCTCTTTTGTGCTTTAGTCCAGAAACAAGCCTATAATTAAAACTTGAAATGAAATTGGATGGTAAAAAACGACAACATGATATGCTCCACCAGATCTTCACGCAAATTGTAAATAAGTTTCATTTGCTTATGTGAGGATTCTTTGCTATTCTCATTGGGGAAACAATATATCACTCTTCGCTAGTAATGATGTTTATGTAAAAAAAAATTCATGGAAAAATCAGGATTTTTGCTATGCATTGAGACCTTCATAATTAAACCTTGATTGGATTTTCTTTTCCTTCTTCTATGGATAGTGTTTTTTTTTTTCCTTCTATATTTTAAAGTAAGATAGGAAGTGAGTTTGGTAAGTAGACTAGCTAGTTAGAAGAAAATATAACACATGTATATGTAGCTCGTTTTATTCTTTACCTTGGTATGAAAGCTGACGTTTTGTTTGAGAGTAATTTACTTAATTTTAAATGGTAGGTACTTAAATTTTAAAGTTTTCTTTGTGACATTTCTTATTTTTAGTGTTCCATTGTCGTCTACCTAGCTTATCGATCCAATTAATTAATAATCCACTTCATTATTTGAATAGATGGTTGAACCACATTTACCCTAATCAGCTAAACAACAAATGGTCTGTTAAGTGCTAACTATTGTATTAATCCATAGGCTTTTCAAAGATAATAACATAGCGTAAAAAGTGAGAATATTAATATGCAATTATAAAACTTTGTAGATATATAAATTAAAGATGCATGGTTTGTAGAGAATTTCATTTTTAGCTAACTAACAGTGGGGATACCATTTTTGCGATCAAGTGGTATCTTCATTTTCTCTTCTCTTCTTCTTCCTCGAGCGAAAATGTGGAAACTGAAGATCGCTGAAGGAGGTAGTCCATGGCTGAGAACCATCAATAATCACATCGGAAGGCAGTTTTGGGAGTTTGATCCAAAGCTCGGGACACCTGAGGAGCTTGCCGACATCGAGGAAGCGAGGAAGTCTTTCACAGAGAACCGATTCGTGAAGAAACATAGCTCTGATCTGCTTATGCGCCTTCAGGTATTCTACACTCACTTCGCTTTCTTCCTGTTTTGTTTTTGTTTTTTTGATCCGTTGATGACTTTCCTTGGTCATGAATTATGAGGAACCTCGCGAGTTGTGTGTAGACCATCGTTTTGGTCAGTGATTTTTTTCTTTTTTCAAAGGTTTTGGTTAGTGTTACTTAGGCATGTGTTGCTTCATGAAATCTGGAAGTGAAATGAAGAGAGAGAGAAAGCTAGAGAGAAAGAGTGAGCGAGGTCATGCTTTTCTCAAGTTTTGATCTACCACTGACTATTATATTTTACTCATCCACCAATCTCAAAGTAGAACGAGCATAAACATTTGATCAACAGTTATTATTTCCCCTGAAATCAACTCAAGTTGTTAGGAGCATGTGAACTTTTTTTGTTTTTAGGGCAACCAAATCGATTTTATCTTACTGTTTTTCATTGAGTGCATTGTAGTGACTAGTAACAACTTTACAGAACTATATAGCTTCTCTCATTTTCTAAAAATCATTAAAAATAATTAATTAAATTAAAATATTAAATAAAAAATAAAATTACATAGAAATAAAGTTTCATATAAAAGTACATATATTATAAGAAAATTATCCGAGTCAAGCATTTAGTTGCTTTAAAAAATCATTTTCTAATCTGAAGATCATCTCTCTCTCGCTAACTCTCTTTCTGTAGTTTTCAAGAGAAAACTTGGTCAGCCCATTTTTCCCTCAAGTCAAAATCAAAGATAGTGATGATGTTACAGACAAGATGGTGGAAAACACGTTAAAGAGGGGTGTAGATTTCTATTCAACGATACAGGCGGATGATGGGCACTGGCCAGGAGATTATGGTGGTCCTATGTTTCTTCTACCAGGACTGGTTAGTTCATAAACTTTGTGTCTCTGAGATTTATTTTGCAACTTTTGACGATGAAAACTAATTCTTCTTACATGCTTCCAGATAATTACACTCTCCATAACTGGAGCTCTGAATACAGTATTGTCGGAACAACATAAACAAGAAATGCGCCGTTATATCTACAATCACCAGGCAATAAATATCTCCTATCTTTATTACACTTGTGTTTTCTTGCAATGCCTTGTTTGATTTTTCCTCTACTGTTCTATATGTTCTTAGACACATAATAGTTAATATCTCCAGCCAAGAATAGACACATATTTATGTTTCAAAGTGTTCAATTTTGACAATTGGCGGATATGGTTTCAGAATGAGGACGGAGGTTGGGGTCTACATATTGAGGGCCACAGCACCATGTTCGGGTCTGTCTTGAACTATGTTACCCTGAGGTTGCTTGGAGAAGGACCTAACGATGGAGATGGAGCTATGGAGAAAGGGCGAGACTGGATACAAAGTCATGGTGGAGCTACCAATATCACATCGTGGGGAAAAACGTGGCTATCTGTACTGAAATCTTGACCTCTATCTGTCCTTTTAAGTTAAATCATATGAATATTTATGTCACTTGATTCATCTTTTTTTGCTTGGATCCGTGAATAAAGGTACTTGGAGCTTTTGAATGGTCTGGAAATAACCCATTGCCACCTGAGATATGGCTTCTTCCGTATTTCCTGCCATTCCATCCAGGTGATCATAAATATTTGTTGAATGAAAATTCCATATGTCTTCAAGCTATGGTTTGTTGGTCGACTAACTACACATTTTTTCATGCGCTGCAGGAAGGATGTGGTGTCATTGTCGGATGGTCTACTTGCCCATGTCATATCTGTATGGAAAAAGGTTTGTGGGTCCCATAACATCCACTGTTTTATCACTGAGAAAGGAGCTTTTCACTATACCATATCATGAAATCGACTGGAATGAAGCACGTAACCTTTGTGCAAAGGTTCGTGGAATTGGTTGTGATTTTCGTAACGCAATTTAGATTAAATGATTCTTGAGAATATCGGTAGTGCTGACAGTTGCTTTTCTATTGAAGGAGGATTTATACTACCCACACCCACTTGTGCAAGATATTCTTTGGGCATCGCTTCACAAGATTGTTGAGCCTATTCTAACGCGGTGGCCTGGTGCAAAATTGAGAGAAAAGGCTCTAAGAACCACATTAGAACATATTCATTACGAAGATGAGAATACAAGGTACATATGCATAGGACCCATGAATAAGGTATGAAAATCAAACTTCCACGTACGACATCTTCTTTACCATTTTCCTATGCCCATCTCGTGTTTCTTTCTGTATACTTTGATCATCTTTGTTTTGTGCTGTTTTAACAGGTATTAAATATGCTTTGTTGTTGGGTAGAGGACCCAAACTCAGAGGCTTTCAAATTGCACCTACCACGAATCCATGACTATCTCTGGCTAGCTGAGGATGGAATGAAGATGAAGGTACCACATGATATTTGTATATATGATTATGTTTA
>PKML01058485.1:46161-73172 GCA_002933935.1 Eutrema yunnanense | reverse complement strand
TTATGAGAAAACCCTAAACCTAAAGTGGATCTACTCAGACATAGAGAATGAAACAATCAATATGTTTGAATAAATCATCAATAGAATAAGAATAACAAAAGGTTCTTGAGATCTGATCTCGGACGAAGGGAGATTCAGACTTGTCTCAAACCAAAGTAAAATAAAGAATAGCCTAAACAATGGCTGTAAAATCCTATTTATAACCTAAATCACGACTTGGGGCCTTCTTGTAATTATCAAAGTCTTCTGGGCACTTTTGCAATTCTCCAAAACTTCATAAAAAGTCGCGGCCCATGAAATCTCGATGAGTGTCGATCGATACCAGGGGGTATCGATCGATGCTTGGTGCTTAGATCGGGCTCTTAGTCATCAGACTTCAGTCTCGCTCCAGAATGCTCCAGAAAGCTCCAATAATTCTAATTAAGCTCTAAACATGCTATAACCTGTGAAAGACTCTAAAAGACTCCAAAACACTAGAAAAGACTCTATAAAAGGACTTATATCATGGCCTAAACAGGGTAAAAACCATGATATATCACATAGTTATATATTAACTTAGATGAAGTTGGGAGTTTTAGTCTAGTATGTGTGTTTGATAGAATATTTTTTGAATCATAAGAAAGAAACGAACACCCATGATAAAACTGATTTCATATCTTGAGAGCATCTGCAGTTCTATGTACCTAGTATGTTTCTTTTTCTCCTGCCAACCAAAACCCCTAGCTACTTCACTCTTTATCCAATTACAATCGAACCTGTCGTCGATATATACTTTAATGCAACAGATATTGACAGGGTTATAACGGAAGCCAGCTATGGGATACGGTTTATGCTGTTCAAGTTATTATGGCAACCAACCTTGTTGAAGAATATGGGCCCGTTTTGAAAAAAGCACATTCATATGTCAAGAATTCTCAGGTTCGCATGCGATTGGCAGTTAATGAAGATCATCGTGTTGGATGCTATGGATGTTCTTTTCCCTCTCATGATTGTTTCTTTTCTCATGGAATAGGTGTCAAAGGATTTCCCTGGAGATCTGAGCTACTGGTATCACCACATTTCTAAAGGGGGTTGGCCTTTCTCAACTGCAGATCACGGGTGGCATGTCTCCGATTGCACCGCAGAAGGACTTAAAGTAATAATAATGTGACAGAGTCACCTTTCCACGATTTCTTTTATGGTGCTATAATGAGTTTGTTAACTATTTTCTCTCCAGGCTGCTCTTTTGCTATCCAAAGTTCCCAAGGAGATTGTTGGTGAACCATTAGATTCAAACCGATTATATGATGCTGTTAATGTTATCATTTCATTACAGGTTAAATATTGTTTCCAATGCGTCGTAGTGTATTTGATCAGTCATATATATGTCTTGTTTCCGCAAAGCAAAACATTTTCCTTGTCTGATTAGCAGCTAATTTCTGATTTCAGAATGCAGATGGAGGCCTCGCAACATATGAACTCACAAGGTCATACCCTTGGTTTGAGGTAATGTCTGTGTACCCGGATATAGATAATATATATGTACCTTAATCCCCTTTGCTTGAGTTTTAAGTGAAACGTTTGGTTATTTCTTATGGCAGCTAATCAACCCAGCAGAAACCTTTGGTGATATTATCATTGATTATCCGTAAGGCGTTAACATCTTCCATTTAATGATATTTTATGTTTTGGAAAGTTTCCCTTGATGCGCTAGAATATGGTTCTGTAGTTACATGGAATTTACGTCAGCTGCTGTCCAAGCTTTGATAGCATTTCGAAAGCTTTATCCCGATCATCGGAAAAAGGATGTTGATGAGTACATCGAGAAGGCGGTTAAGTTCATTGAATCAATGCAAGCAGCAGATGGCTCATGGTTTGCGTCTAGTCATGATCGATAAAACTATTTGCAGAATTACTAATTTTCTTTTTTATCTTATCTTATCGGTGTATATATATATGTAACATGTGATATTTTCCTAGGTATGGATCATGGGGTGTTTGCTTTACGTATGGTACGTGGTTCGGAGTGGAAGGGCTTGTAGCTGTTGGAAAAACATTGAAAAACTCTCCAAATGTTGCCAAAGCTTGTGAATTTCTACTGTCGAAACAACTTCCTTCGGGTGGATGGGGAGAAAGCTATCTTTCATGTCAAAACAAGGTTACATATTACTTTGAAAGTTCACTATAAACTCTACTTACTGTTACTTGATGAACTGTTTTTTTTTTTTTTTTTAATGAATAGGTATATTCAAACCTTGAAGGCAACAAGTCTCATATCGTGAATACAGCTTGGGCTTTACTCGCACTCATTGGTGCTGGGCAAGTGAGTGAAAATTCCTTAAGAAACTTTATTAAACTTCAGTTTAATTATCGAGGTGCGGGGATTGCTCATTCTATTTCTCTCCCTTTTCATCTATATACTTATATCTCTTTATGGGTATGTGCTTAGGCTGAGGTAGATCAAAAACCACTACACCGTGCTGCAAGATACTTGATTAATGCTCAAATGGAGAATGGTGATTTCCCGCAACAGGTAAACAAGTTGGCATTAACCACATTGGCGTTTAGAGTTTCTCTTCGTGAATGATGAATGAATCTCTTGGCTTTCTCTCAGGAAATAATGGGAGTCTTTAATAGGAACTGCATGATATCTTGTGCTGCATATCGAAACATTTTCCCGATATGGGCGTTGGGGGAGTACCGTAGTAAGGTATTATTGCAACAAAAGGAGAATGAGTAGTTATTTCTGTTGGGGAGGAATTGTGTAGCTTAAATGCTTACTTCATCCAAAGTTGTGTTGTCTGTATGGATCTGCTCTCATGGTTTTGTCAACCATACATTATATTAGAAACATCAAATAAATTTCGTACGAACTGTTTGTATTAAACAATGAACAAACTCAATCTGCTATACAATTAAAACAATGTAAAATAAAAGAAATAGAGAAACTACCGATTATATCCCTCGAGGTTTTGAATTTGATCAAATCTCACTTTTGGATCCGTTCGTATCCACCAAACATCAGATTTCAGCGTCAAAGTTAAACCATGATTGGTTCTTCTTTTTCTTCCATATTTAAAAGTGATTAATTGTTTATACAAATTTTTTTTTTTGGACAACAATTGTTTATACAACATAGAAAGTGAGTTTAGTAAGTAAACTACCCAGATCTGAAACTATTTAAGGAAAATATCAAGATTATCAACTCATTTCTGTTCATCCATTTTATAGTTGTAGATGCGTTTCTTTAAGTAGATCATGTTTAAAAGTTACAAGAAAATGTAACATACTAGAATTTAATCCGCCCTACAGCGTGGAGCAAATTTTTTTTATTTTGAATTAAGTAATAGTTTTTAAAAAATTTCCTCAATTTGTTATAAATATTACATGATTATTATAATATATTACATTTCTTTTTTTTTGCAGAATGAAAATATGATTTGGCCTCACAGTTATAGATTTTATTGGTTTTATATTAATTGAAAATAAATTGTTATTAATTTATTATGTGAATTTGATTATTTTAAGTAGGGATGGGCATATGGTTATTCGGTTCGGTTCGGTTATTTCGGTTTTCGGTTACGTTCGGTTGTGTCTTTTACTATCCATTCGGTTAGTAACAGTTTTCGGTTCGGTTACCATTCGGTTCGGTTCGGTATGGTTATCAAAATTAATAACCGCTTGGTAACCGAAATCTTTCAGTTAACCGAATGATTTCGGTTATTTTCGGTTAAATTTCAAATATTTTTGGTTAGTTTTAGTTATTTCGGTTAAGTTTCGGTTAAATTTCAAAATATTTCGGTTACATTTCGAAATGTTTCGGTTAAATTTGATTAGTTTCGGTTATTTCGGTTATAGTTCGGTTATTTCGGCTAATTAAGGGAAATAAACATAATTTTTTTTTTTTTTGATATCCATGGATACCCATTGGTTATCGGTTAATAACCATTCGGTTATCATAACCAATGGATATCAAATATAAAAACTATTCGGTTATTGTGAAGTAACCATAACCTAACCGAACCATTAATTTCGGTTCGGTTCGGTTATTATGCCCATGACTAATTTTAAGCTAAAAGTTGTGAAAGTGAAATGTTGTTAAAATATATCAACATTAATTTTATATAAATGTGTTATTTGTTTTAAATTAGAAGTTATGAAAATGAAATGTTGTTCCAATTTTATTAACATCTCTAAAGATGGTAGTGAGACCTTAGAGATCATGTGTTCATTCTTTTCATGTAAAGTTTCACTAAATATCTATAATGGACCTTATATTAGCTTTGCACATATCTATTTTTTATATAATATATATATCAATTTTACAAAGCAAAATGGGGAAAACAAATATTATCGATAATTAAAAAAATAATACCCATAAAATTTGAGATGACAGAAGTGCAGCGTTATAAAGGAGATGTAACTCTGTTTTTTTTTTTTTTTTTTATGCTTGTTGAGTCTTTGTGTTCTGATCTTTAGATTTGTGTTTTTGCCCTTTTATTGGGTCCATATGGATGTTTCGGCCTGTATTTCCTTTGCTCTTCTGAGCTTTTAATAAGTATCTATTCAATGAAAATAAAAATTTGAGAAAAGAAAAGTGCCCTAACATGAGAAAACATATTTGTTTTCCAAATCCTATAGCTTTATAAGTAGGTTTCTGAATCTATTAAATTTTGATTACATAATTCTTTGATTCTCAATATTATTTTGCTTATTAAAAAGAAAATGGGTATATTTTTTCTTTCAGAACCGGATCCTATCAATTAGGGGCTCATATTCGATGAAATAGTCTATACAATGAACATTTCTAAACATCAACTTAATAATATTATATTGAAAACAAAATTTTTTTTTTTATAACCCGCGGGTTATCCACCAGACCAGCTTGACTAATGTGGAGCGCGTATCTAATCTACAACTAGCGAGTCTAGCGGAGTTTTTTAGCGGGTAAAAATAACCCGAACCCGCGGCGGAGCGGATCCGACCTGCTTGACAATCCTACTGATGGTTGTACATGTAACAGAAATGGATTTCAAACGACGACATCTATTATGTTTTATCCGGGTTCAAAATTCTGCTAGGCGCTAATCAGGCGTTCAGAACTTTCGGGTTGGGCCTAGCGCCTAGCAAAAATTGGAGATATATTGGAGATTAGTTTTTGAGGTTTTTAATTTAATTAATGTTAAATATAATTTTTTATATAGAAAAATATTAATAGAAATTTCTACTAAAAAAATTCTGTAAAATTTATCATGAGTCAAAATTTTGAATGTGTATATTTTACAAATATTAATATTATGATACATAATATTATACTACAATTTTTAGTTTGTTTGGACCATAAATTTATTTGTATATCAAATTAGCTCTATAATATTATTTAAGGAGATATTTTTAAAAATGAATATTATTTTGTAAGTTATTGCATATTATGCCATTACGAATAATACAAGATAATTGAAATATGATATGATATAATTATCTTTTAAAATTATTGATGATAGAGATATTTGCGTAATATGTCACTTATTTTAAGTTTCATTAGTTTCTTGTCACTTTTTGAAATGTTTAAAATTTTTGTCACATTTTCATGTGAAATGACGATTATACCCCATTGAGTCTACATCGTTAGGGATATCAATTAGGGCCAAAATCTGAGGACCGGCTCGGCCCTAAAAAACACAGGGCTCATGCTTAAATATATAAGCCCAAAAAAGTGGGCCTTGCGGGCCAAGCCCAATCGGGTTAGTGAATTTTTCTGGCTTAGTCCGACCGGGCTCGGACCGGCCCGAAAAGCTCGGAAATAAACATTTTAACTCAGTTAGAGGTTTTGTTTAAGAATTTAACTTTTTAAAACCTGGAGTATTTTCTATATATTTTTCATTGATCGAAAACCATAATTTCCTATGTTTGCCTTGCTATAATTCTTAGACTCTACATTTAGTATTGGTGCGCATGTCTTGAATAAATATAGAAATTGTCTTCTACCTGGACACGTTGAAGCATTGATTTGTACACACACTTGGTTGGATGGATTTACGTTTCGTGATCCAAGTAACATTATCATTCATTATATTTACTTCATATTTTTAAAATCATTTTTATACACTTTCAATGATATTTATATACAATTTATATATGTCAAAGAAAAGCCAAAAAAGCTCGAAAAGCCTTATAGTCCTGTTCGCGCCAAGCCGGGCTCAAATATATAAGGGCTTTACGAGTTTCGGGCTGGGCCAGTCCGATTGACATCCATATACATCGTGTACCGTACGCGAACTTACGTGTACCGTACACAAACGTACACGCCGTACTGTATATGGGGTAAATTTGTCATGAACAGTAGAAAAAGTGACAAATTTTTTTTGCACTTTTAAAAAGTGACAAAAAACTAATGAAATTTAAAATAAGTGACATCCTGCGCAAAGCTCCCTTGATGATAATATGGAAAGTATTTATATATCATTAAAGAGGTTATTTACTTTTTAGTTTCTTAATTATTTTTAATATTATATATTTTTAAATAATAATCAATCAATATATATTCAAAAAAAATCTATTCGAAACCTTGCTATAGTTTTCACTATAATTTATTATATTGTATTTGAATATATATCAAAATAAAAGTTGTAAAATATTTTACTAATTTTATAAAAAGTTAAAAACAAAAAAATTGATATTTTGTTAAGAGTTCGTGAACTAACCACAAAACTAGAGTCATTAAACGATGCATATTAGAGTTATGTTTTCAAGATTATAAGTTTTACGGGTTAGCACGAATAATATTTTACTCCACTGCAAAACAGATTAAATAGATAAATATCCCACATCGACAATGGGAGAATAATATTTTTTTTGTAGTGTATGAGCATGGGAATATGTTGGCAGATTAGTCTAAAAGCACTTTGATCTCAATGATCCCAAATAAGTTCAAATTTTAAACAAAATCATAAACAAAAAGAGTTCAAATCTAAGACAAACCAAAAGAAAAAAAATAAGAGAGTTCAAACATGAGAAAAGATCATTAAAAGACAGCATAAAATGAGCATGTTTCACTCTTGATGATGTTTCAAACACATCAGAAGAGCTATTGTTTCCCATGCTTGGTCATAACCTGAATTTAAACTTCCTTTACTTCTACTTCCCCCATAAACATGTTTTAAATTATGTTATTTATCCTAGCATAATCAGGTCCGCGAGCTCTGTTTCTTGTGTTTCTAGGCATCGTCAACTTCAACTTCTCAAGAGAATTTGCGTGCCTGATAAAGAACACCACTATATCAAGCTCATGCGAGTGGCCTTTATAGCCATTGATCTCGACTTCCCTGATAGAATCAAACTTGTTGTTCCAATTCTGAATCTCGGGCATATGATGAATCTTCCAAAACATACCAGGGTCAAATGTGAAATTCTTAACCTGCGCAAAGCAAACGAAACTTTTAATGAACTTAGCCCATTGGTGGAAGAGAACTATTGATTTAGAGAGAGAAACGTACATCGATCAAAACCTTTTCGAGCTTAGGGCACTGTTTGAGGAATTCAGCGATGTGATAGAGAGTAGAAATTGTTGGAGCTTTAAAAAGAAGGGTTTTCTGCAAAAAAAAACTATCAACTGGTTCGAATTTGCAAGAAAACTCATCACCACAGAAAAATACAATCACCCACTCGAGAGACAAACCGCAAAACAGCCCTCGAGTATATCGATGACGTGGCAATTGAAGACGCCGTTGTTAAATAAAACGGAACCTAAAACGCTGTGTTTTATATTGGTGAAAAACAACAGTAATTTTGGTAATAAATGTCGTTTTGGCCAAAAAAAACTACAAGTAGTTTAAAATCTCAATTTAAATTTGGGGAAGTTTAAGAAATTGGAACCTCACGAAAATTTCTGAAGTCAAATTCTATGGCTAAGCTCTTGTTCTGCGGATCATTGGTTGGGAATCTTCTATCTCTCTACACATATTCATGAGTTGCTATACTATAACCGAAAACCCTCTCTGCAACTCGATCCGATTCGTCAAGTTGACTTTTTCCGATGGTTCTCGCGAAAATCCGGCAATGATCCCTGACACAGATGCTGATGAAGAAGCCCCAATTCATCCAATTTCGCCGATGGTTTTCAGGATTATCCGGCGATGATCCCTGATACAAATTCTGTTGATGGTGAAGCCCCTTCATTCGATTCTAAGGCTTTGGATATACTTTGCAAGGTCGCGGAGATGGTTTGGAAACGCGAGTCTCGAAATCGTTACGAGGAGGAAGTGGAAAGGAGGAGGAGTGTAGGATTTTAACCTATAATCATGTGTGATATTTGTTATGATCTAGCAATCTAAGAACTTATGAACACAAGAGAAATTGTTTTCCCGGTTCACCTGTAGGCTACGTCCGGGGATGTTAACGCACTTCCTGCGAATTCATTATCCACTATGACCAGAAACTCCCTGGTCTTGGATTACAAGCTTCGATCCTCAAGGTCTAATACAATCCTTGTCTCTTTTCAGGAATCAATAGGGAGACGAAGACTTAGGACCTGATCGCAAGCTGTCGAAGCAATCGGAGACACGCCAGAGAGGACAATCGGAGACACTCCACGAGACTCGCCGGAGATGAAGACTTCCCTGAATCTTCCTCTCTCTCTCTTTCTCTCTCTAGCTCCTATGTATTTTCTCTCTCTATTCTGTTTCCCGTTTGTTTCGACTATTCGAGAGGATGAACGATGCTTCGTCGTTTTATCTTTAATGAGTAAGCACATTTGTGTTTATGGGCTTCGACTTATTCAGGTCCAATACGACCCATAAGTCACATAACCCACAAACTCCACCTTGACTTTGGTCGTGACCTAAACTCATTTTCAGACAGCCTCCGAGAGATCCGCCTCCGACACTTTAGCGTAGCTCTGCGGCGATTTTGCCGTGCTTTCGTTTCTGCTCATCAGACGTGTGAATCTTGTTAATTGAAACTTCACCATCTTCAACTGTTTCCTTCATAAAATTGTACCTCGTGTGTATATGCTTGGTTCTCTCATGGAAACCTCCATTTTTGATCAAGTGTATAGTACTCTGAGAATCTGAAAACACTTTAACATCATCATGTTTAATCCCCAACTCAGTAACAAACCTTCTAAGCCATAAAGCTTCTTTGAATGCTTCTGCTAAAGCCATGTATTCTGATTCTGTGGTTGAGAGAGCAACTACATATTGGAGACCTGATCTCCAACTCACTGTATTTCCTCCAACTTGAAACACATAACCTGTAATTGACCTTCTACGATCTAAATCTGTAGCATAATCAGCATCTGAAAACCCAACCACTTTGAAATCTTCATTTTTAGTAAACGTCAAGCTTAAAACTGATGCACCCTTAAGATACCTCAAAATCCACTTAACTGCTTCCCAATGCTCACGGCCTGGATTACCCATGAATCTGCTTACCACCCCTACGGCATGAGCCAAATCAGGTCTAGAACCCACCATTGCATACATCAGACTCCCAACTGCACTCGCATATGGGATATCCCTCATTATTGTAGCTTCTGATTCCTGTTCTTCCTGATTTAAACTCTTTAGTTTAAACTGAGAACCAGTAGGTGTGGCTACTGTTTTAGCATCAGCCATATTGAAGGTTCTCACCACTTGCTCAATGTATCTGCTTTGAGAAAGTTTAAGAGTTCCTTTCTTCCTGTCTCTGATTATGTCCATTCCCAAAATCCTTGTTGCTGCACCCAAATCTTTCATTTCAAACTCAATACTCAAAACCTCCTTTAACTTATGAATTTTACCCATGTCTCTTGATGCAACCAACATATCATCGACATATAGGAGAAGATATATCCTTTCTGACATTTTCTCACCCTTAATGTAGACACACGGATCATGTTCACTTTGACTGAACTTCTTAGATTTCATAAAACTGTCAAACCTTTTGTTCCACTGCCTTGGTGACTGCTTAAGCCCGTACAAAGACTTCTTCAGAAAACAAACCTTTTCCTCCTGACCCTTCACTACATACCCTTCTGGTTGACTCATAAAAATTTCTTCATCTAGAGTCCCATGTAGAAAAGCTGTCTTAACATCCAGTTGTTCCAGCTCGAAATCTTGATTCACCACCAGAGACAACATGATTCTAATTGAGACATGCTTCACAACAGGAGAAAACACCTCATTGTAGTCTATTCCCTCCACCTGAGAATAACCTTTTGCCACCAACCTAGCTTTGTATCTAGGTTCTTCTACTCCTGGAATTCCTGGTTTCAGCTTGAATACCCATTTGCAGCCTATAACTTTCTTCCCTTCTGGCTTATCCACTAGATTCCAAGTCTCATTTTTGTGTAGAGACTTCATTTCCTCATCACCTGCAAGATTCCAAAATTTCCAATCTTTGTGCATGTTGGCTTCTGAAAATGATATGGGTTCATCTATTTCAATCTCTGAAGCTGCTACTAGAGCATATGCTACCATATCATAATCATCAAACTTAGATGGACATTTCGTACTCCTTCTTACTCTGTCTCTTGCCAACACATAGTCCTGTAAATTTTCAGCCTCTGCCTCTGCTTCTTCTCCTTCACTGTCTGAAATAACCACTGTTTCTTTACTGATACTTCCTGGTTCTTCATCTGTTTCTGAAGTAGCTCCACCTAAATCAGATGAACTAGCATTTCTAGAACTCTGTGTAGGACCTTGAACTAGATTTGGACTAAATGACACCCTTTTTGATCCTTTCCGATCATGTTCTCGTTCAGTTCTGTCTTCCTTCTGAGTAGTACCTTCTGACACATGTGAATCTTTAAAGACCTCTTCTTCATGAAACACAACATTTCTACTGATGGTACACTTTCCTTCTTCTGGTAACCAGACTCTGAACCCTTTAGTGCCTTGTGGGTAGCCTACGAAGAAACCCTTAACTGCTCTAGGACTGGTCTTTGACTTAACAACGTGAACATAGGCAGCACACCCAAACCTCCTGAGATGACTAATACTTGGCTTGAACCCTGACCACAACTCTTCTGGTAACTTGTAACCAACTGCTGAACTTGGTGATCTGTTAATTAGATACACTGCTGTCGAAGCAGCTTCTGCCCAAAAACTTTCACCAATCCACTCTCAGCTAGCATACACCTCACACGTTCCATTATGGTTCTGTTCATTCTCTCAGACACCCCATTCTGTTGTGGAGTATAGGTGCACGTTCTGTGTCTGTTAACTCCTTCACTCTTACAGAAATTATCAAACTGATTATTGCAGAATTCCAAACCATTGTCAGTCCTTAAGCATTTCAACTTCTTGCCTGTCTGATTTTCAACAAGCAATTTCCATTCTTTAAACTTCTGGAAGGCTTCATCTTTAGTCCTTAGGAAGAATATCCAGACTTTCCTTGAATAGTCATCTATGAATGAGATGAAGTATTGATTCTCTGCTAAACTTGGTGTCACATTTGGTGAACCCCATATATCAGAATGTATGTATTCAAGAACCTCCTTAGATGTATGCTTTCCCTTCTTGAAACTTTGTTTATGTGACTTTCCCAGTACACATTCTTCACAGAATCCAAGCTCATTCACATCTTGTTTTTTCAGATATCCCTCTGTCACTAGTCTTTCCATATTCTTATGGCTCATGTGTCCCAATCTAGAGTGCCACTTCCTTGTTGAACCCACTATTGCCTTAGCTGAACACGATTCTCCTTGTGACACTGTCCCTTCTAGATAATAGAGTCCATTTCTGAACTTCCCTGAGATCACTTCCTTTCCAGCTTTTCTAAACTTCACAACAAAATCTTCACCCTCATACTTACAACCTGCTTTTTCAAGACATCCGTAAGAAATCAGGTTCCTGCCCATTGTTGGCATGTA
Source organism: Eutrema yunnanense (assembly GCA_002933935.1). Taxonomy (NCBI): domain Eukaryota; kingdom Viridiplantae; phylum Streptophyta; class Magnoliopsida; order Brassicales; family Brassicaceae; genus Eutrema; species Eutrema yunnanense. The sequence goes on along the minus strand of PKML01058485.1, from coordinate 61,342 downwards.
CTTTACATCTGACAAGATCACAACTGACCCATCTTGCCTCGTGATTCTGATCTTGCCTTTTCCTTTGATGTCATTGTAAGTGTTGTTGCCCATTAATACCCTTCCACCATTGAACTCCTCTAGATCATATAGTAGACGTTTATTTGGAGTAATGTGATAGCAGCTTCCTGAATCCAGAACCCATTCATCATCAATGTAGTCCTCACTAGCAGTTAAGATGACTGGCTCTGTTACTTTAACCACCACATTTGAAGAGCTTCCTTGTTGTTTCTGTTTTCCTCTTTCAGGACAATCTTTCTTACAATGTCCTTCTTTTCCACATATGAAGCAACCTTTGTTGTTTTTGCCGTTTTTACATTTGGACTTAGACCTGTTTCTTTTGCCTTTTCCTTGATAATCATTCCTCTTTTCTGACCTGCCACGATCACCAGCATACAACCCTTCTGCTTCAACCTTTTGCTTACTTAGTAAGCCTTTCTGCCTAAGCTCAACCTCTTTGGCATAAGCTCAGTCACCACATCATCCAATGTCAATGTGTCCTTCCCACTGCCATACTTCAGAGTATGAACTAATTGTTCAAACTTTGGTGGGAGACTGGTTAGGACCTGGATTGCTTGGTCTTCTTCTGAAACAGTTATGTTCAGACTGCCAAGATCATCTATTAGTTTGAGAAAGTCGTTTAGATTTTCCTCAAGGCTCTTTGACTCCACCATTCTGTAGCTTGCAAACTGCTGCTTTAGGTAAATCCTGTTTGGGAGAGACTTTGTTTGGTAATCTTTTTCGAGTGCTTTCCAAACTGCTAAAGCTGTTGGCTCCTTCATGACTTTTCTCAAGATCGAGTTTGATAAGCACATACAAATCAGATTCTTACATCTTTTGATCTTTTCAACTTTTGATTGATCAGGCTTGACCTCTCCACCCTCAACGCCTTTACCTTTTTCTTCTGCGGATGTTTCTGCTACAGAGGCTTCTTCTTTAAGAGCAAAATCTAATCCCAACAATTCCAATTGGCTTAGAACCTTAAATTTCCACAACCCAAAATCCATCTTGCCATCAAACTTTTCTACATCCAATCGTTGTACCATTTCCATTGCTGTGTCTTCTTCTGCCTTGACCTTTGCAGAACACACAAGCTGAAGAGGGTGAGGTACTTTCAAGTCGACCTTTAGCTACCAAGTAGAGACTTGCGGAACAAGCAGCTCCTGTAACAACACAGATAACCAGATAAGTTTGCAACCTTACCCTTACCCTTCTTGCTGGTACTTTTCTGAGCTTTCTTGACTACGGATCTTGGTACTGTAGTGACTGATCTTTGACTGGATCTTGTGTTCCCTTAGAAAGCGTCTTATCACACAGATTATGCTCAACCTTGAGCTCTGATACCACTTGTAGGATTTTAACCTATAATCCTGTGTGATATTTGTTATGATCTAGCAATCTAAGAATTTATGAACACAAGAGAAATTGTTTTCCCGGTTCACCCGTAGGCTACGTCCGGGGGATGTTAACGCACTTCCTGCGAATTCATTATCCACTATGACCAGAAACTCCCTGGTCTTGGATTACAAGCTTCGATCCTCAAGGTCTAATACAATCCTTGTCTCTTTTCAGGAATCAATAGGGAGACGAAGACTTAGGACCTGATCGTAAGCTGTCGAAGCAATCGGAGACACGCCGGAGAGGACAATCGGAGCTCCACGAGACTCGCCGGAGATGAAGACTTCCCTGAATCTTCCTCTCTCTCTTTCTCTCTCTAGCTCCTCTGTATTTTCTCTCTCTATTCTGTTTCCCGTTTGTTTCCACTATTCGAGAGGATGAACGATGCTTCGTCGTTTTATCTTTAATGAGTAAGCACATTTGTGTTTATGGGCTTCGACTTATTCAGGCCCAATACGACCCATAAGTCACATAACCCACAAGGAGAAGGGCTGCACAGCTGACGGAGTATCAAAAGCGAGTTGTGAGGGATTTTGCTCTTGATTTGCATTCTGATCAAAGTCCCAAGATTGTTCAAAATCTTGGGTTGTTGTTTAGTTTAAAAAACCGACTTGAAAACGAATGCAAATTTAGACTTATATAATTCCAATTAAAACACAAAAGACAGTATAAACTGTGACTTGCAAAAGAATGACACCAAACCATCGTTTAAAACCTTAGACAAACTTAAAGAAGTTCCTTTCACAGCAATCCCCAAAAATCGACTCCTAACTATGCTGAACTTCGTCATTGTGTGTCCTATTCAATTGACACTCGCACACTTTTCGAGTCACCGGCAAGAAACAATGAGACAAGAGCTTTGCAACTCAATGAAATTATAATCACGAGAAAAAAATAAACATTTTTTTGGTAAAATATTAAGATTAATACCAATTTTCGAAGTTTTTTACAGCGGTACAGAGATTCAACGAAGAGAAACAGAAAGACCAAAATCTACTAACAACGACGAAGAACAACAAGATATACGACGCTTTAGGAATCGGTAAACGGTCACGAAAATAAAGAACCGAGATGAAGCCAGACGGAAGAACACCAATCACACGCCTAAGCGCGGACCGTCACGTGTTTGCCACAGCCCCGGGAGAGCTGGAGTCCATCTTAGTTGCCACGAGCATAATCCCGAGGCCAGTCCCAAACCTCGAGAAAAAAATAAACATGCATCAATCTCATCACATATTTCCATCGCCTCGTGTCTATGACTTTGTTACTTAGCTTCATCGCTATTCAAGTGCATCGTAACCCATGGCCAAAGGCTCATGGCATCTAGGCCATCATATGCATGTACAATCACCTCATCACGTCTATCATGCACAAGGCATTATGCCATTCGTCCATCCATATCCACATAACACAGTACCAAACCATATCACTACAAGAAAATATCAGATTTTCTACAGAAATTATCGTCAGAAAAGATAGAAAATGGTCTTTTCCTACCACTTTCTTATGAAAAAACTTTGTAGTTATTGCTCGTCAGAAATCGAGAATGGTAGGAAATTTCCTATCAGAAATCTCGTAGGAAAAATTTGTCCGAAATTTTAATAGGAAAGTGATAGGAAATTTCATCTACGACAATCTGATAGGCACTAAACGACTCAAACACATCCCACACATGCACATGCATAAAACCGAACCAACCTCTTGAGATACTCGATAAATTACTTCATAAATTACATGCATCCCACACAGGCACTAAAATTACTTCATAAATTAAAGAAAACTCGAGATAGTCCTATATGCATGCAAATGGACTTACATTACATGGATTACCCGACATATAACCTCCCGACCCAAAATGTAATTTAATGCAATTTTCTTGAACCAAAAAGACATTTTAACCAAGATTATATGTATATTTAACATGGCCCGGTCGAAACAGATCAAGGAAAACTCGAGTGAATTGCTCTCTGGCTCAAAAATTCCCAATCGGTTGACCCGATTGCCGAACCGATTATAATCCCTAAAATCAAATTAATCAAATAAAACATGAATTCTCTCGAACCGAAATTTAAACATAAGCATTTGAACTCAAATAACACTCAAATCATAAAATAATTCAATTAATTAAGTCGAATACATTCTCTTATGGTTCATTACTTCGCATGCAAATCTCAAGCCAAGACGCATCAAATATCCCGACAATAAGCCACAACGGTTCAACAATGACATACAGACGCATCAATTTCATGCTTTTAGTTCACCGGAGCAGATCCTAACTCATCACAACAATAAGATCACACAAGGTAAAGGCAATCGTGCATCAACCACGGTGTAAACCTGAGCCCCTTCTCAGATCCAAGATCCTTCTCGGCTCGGGTCGAAAGGTGGGTTTGACGCTGGAGAGCAGACTGAACATGCGCTACAAAGAACAATCAATGCATCGTAGAAAATGCGATAAGGTGTCTCTGAAAATGCAAGTTTCGGAGATTGGTGAATTAGTTGCCACTTGGATTCCTTTGGGTGATTGGATTCCTTTGGGTGAGACACTTCCTCTATCAAATCATGAATAATGTGGTTTCTCTATAAGAATTCATTGACTGCATCATAATAATTGTATCAAAATTAACATATTCGTATACAGAAGATTATGTTGGAATAGATTCATTTGTACCAAGTAAAAAGGAAAATCAAGAAAGAGGAAAAGAAGAAAAAGGGAAAATGGAAAAGCAAACCAAAAGGAAACCAAGCAACAAAGGAAATTGGGCAAAAAAAAAATCATGAAGAAGAGGCAAAAGGAGAAAGAAAATTGCGCAAAAAGGAAATCACGAAGAAATAGCAATTTACTATTCTTGTTTAGAATCACAACTCAATAAATAGAGTTCTAGGCTTACGGTTTATTGTATCACAAAATAGGATCACAAATAAGATCACAAAGATCAAAGAGAAAAAGAGAAATTAATAAAAGAGAAAGGTTTTAAAGAGAAATCACAAAATCCCAACATGGTATCAAAGCCAAAGTCATGAGTGCAATACCTTTAAAGAAAAAGAAAGAACAAAAAAAATCGTTTCGTGCAAAATTCGGTTCGAACTAATTCCGCTGCAAAATCGTTCGTGCAAAATCCGTATTCGTGAAAATCAGGTTCGTGCAAAATCTGAGTTCGTGCAGAATCCGTGCAGAAGCAAAAGAAGCGTGATCACCACTAAGAACATGCAAACATTAAATATTCCAGTATTTGATGGGCAAAATTATGAGCTTTGGGCTGCAAAGATAAAAACTACTTTGAAGATTCAAGAGCTTTGGGAAGTTGTGGAGAAAGGACTTCCATCGGAGCCAAAACCAAAATAAAAGGTACTAGAAGAATGGAAAAACAAGGAGATGCAAGATATGAAAGCTCTACAACGTTTTTTTGGAGATTCTGCTTTTACTGCTAGTACCAGAAGAAGAGCGTTCCATTGCCCCGATGTTGAAACTGCATGTCTCTGTATTTGGGAAGAGAGAACCCAAGACGTTCCTATTTTCAGAAACAGGAATAGTACTGTCCATCAGCTGTGTACTTGACAACATCATGTCCTGCTGCACGTAGCTTGAACCATCAATCTTGAAAACCTCAATATGATCATCAGTTTGTTGGTGACCCATTACTTCTGATTCACGAATTTCAGACGGAGGAGTAAAAAACCCGGACCCTTCTCTGTTTTCCTGCATCGAGTTGACAAGGATCCCATTGGTTGTAGAGATGTTCGCAGCAGTCTGGTCTGGATGCCTCCCACCGGTGTTATGATTTTCAGTAGTCTACTCTACCCTCATCGTTTGGATCCCCAACCCACTGTCAGTAGCTTCCGCATCTTTAAAATTCTCAGATATTGCACCGGTAGGCATCAAGGTCGAGGTGTGCAGATTCAGATCCTGGCCTGAAACATTCTCAGCATTCACACTGTTGTCCTTCTCTAATCTCTAGTGAGCATGCGTTACAACCGGAGGGGCTTCGAGTCTCAGGCAAGATCGTTGCGCAACAGGGTCTTTAGATAATCTCTATAATATCTAAATAATAAATATACAATATTTACTAATATTATTGTAGATCTTCTAGATCCTTCTATATTTTATACTCTCCTTTAGCTTTAAATTAACTATAGAAAACTTTCAAAACTTGATGCATTCTTTGTAAAAATGGTTTTTTTTATTGAAAAAAAAATTTACATTCAATTCAATAACAACAAAAAATCGTTGAAAAATGTATTCAATGAAGGAGTAAGTGGTCTAATGGTTGTCACACATCTGCTGACATCTTATCGGTGTCGAATGCGACTCCACATGGCCTCTATGTGTAGAGGTATTTGACTATTAGGCCGACCTGTTGTGACCCAAAATGATAACCAACACAAAAAAGTATTCAATGATGCGTACAACCTCTCTAATTGACTGCATCTTACATAACAGTTGGAATCAATGTCTCGGGATCGTATCTTTACGTCTTTGAAGACGATTTTTGGACAGTTTTTTTTTTATAATGACTATGAGGTTTTGGATCTAGACTCTCTTAATTAAGAAATATATCATGATGCACTCCACATCTTAGTCTTGTAGATTCATGACTTTTTTCATCAATACTTGATCAAAAGATTTTTTACCCTTCGATCTTTCTTAGCTTCCTTAAAATTAGATTTAGGTTTAGTCTTTGTACCTTTTTTACTTGCAGATTCCATAGAATTTTGTTTCATCTTCAAGAACTTTGATCAAACCCAAAATTACAAGTTGAGTTTGTTCTTTGTATCTTACGTTTCCATAGGCTGAAATATTTCTTCCCATCAAAATTCTCCACCTCAGACCTGTTATGTGTTGAGTCCATGCGCCAACTTTGCTTTTGATTCGATTTCTTGAATCAATACCTTGATTTAATTCTTTTCAACACCCAAAGAGAATCATACAATCTTGCGCTCTTGTATCACTTGCAAATAACTATATCTCTCTCTCTCTGTAGTTGCAAATCAATCGAATCATCAGTTAGAATTACATGATGTGAACACCAGTCCCTTTTACGAGTTCTCCGATCTTTTCACATGGACATCTTGGTGGAATCTTGTTGCGAAATCGCAAGTGAAACTAGATTAACTCCTTAAAACCTAAGAATAATAGAGAAAACGACTAAGACGTATACCTTTTTTGTAGTGTGAATGAACTTTTACGAACTCTAAATATCTTTTTATATAAGTTTCAAAAACCGACACGAATAGAAATTAAAAAAATATAGGAAAATATCTCCTCCGCCCCATGGCATTCTATTCTTTGCTCACTTGAGAAGGATCCACTGCAGTAAATTAAATTTGAAGTCCTCTTTAATAACAAACCGTAAATGGATTGCAATGGAGTATTTCTCAAATGAGCAGGCGAATTCTACAAATTTTACTATAAGATTGAATGATTTACAGAGCTTAATCGAATCGAGCTTTTGTGTTTTACATGTAAAGAATTACAAGAATATAAGGACAAGGAAGAAGAAGACATGCGTACTACTAATATGTTTCAACAGCAAAATAGACATGCCTATAATCTCGGTCCATTCTCACAAAGCAGATCCAACAGAACAATAAAGGTTTGTTTTGTTTTTGTCTAAGAAAATAGAAGGTAGGTTTGGAGAGTTGCCAAAAAATAGCCAATGATATTGTTAACTTTTCTTGACCAAATCATAATGTACTCCGAAATGCATATATTACCCCTGAAGAAAACATAGCAAACCACCCACATTTTGATCCCTAGAAAATTGCTATAGCAACGTTATCGTTAACCAAAATAACTTCGAGATAAAAACCGGAAACAAATAGAGTTCAAATCTAGAAAAAGAAACATGAAATGACTGTTCCACTACTCTTTATGATGTTTCAAACACATCAAAAAGAGCTATTACAATATGGCATGCTTGGGCACAACCTGAACTTAACCTTAGACAAATTTAATGAGACCTTTCTTTTGAGATATGCTTTTTATGTGATTGATCCTTGCATAATCAGGTTCGAATAGGTTGATCTTTGGATTTCTAGGCTTCGTCAACGTTATCTTCTCTAGAGATTTTGCGTTCCAGACAAAGAACTCCACGATATCCATCTCATGCCAGTGGTTTTTAAAGCCCATGATCTCGACAAACTTGATAGTGTTCAAACGGTAGTTGTGAATCTGAATATGTTTCTTCTGATGAAGCTCCCAATGATATCCAGGTTCAAATGTGAACTCATTTATCTGCACAGAACAAACCAAAGTTCTAATGGATTAGCCCATTAGTCGAAGAGAATTATCGTTTGGATATGTATATCTATATATATATACCGAGAGAGAGAGAGAGAGTTTAGGGCATTGTACGTCGATCAAAACTTTTTTGAGGTTACGGCACTGTTCGAGGAATCCAGCGATGTCAAAAAGATTGCAAATTGTGGGAGCTTTGAAACAAATATGAAATTCTTGTAAGTTCCAAAAGCAGAAAGTCGGTTTTCTCATTGCTCCATCGTTGTATCTATACGTGAAAGCCTATACATATACATGTGTACGGAAACATCAAAACTCACTCTAAAGCAAGAGTGCAAAATTATAACCAAAAGAAAAAAAATGTGAAAGTTGCAGTCTATGTGTGATGAACATTCTCTATCATGATCATTAAAAGAGTTTATGCAAATGATACTCTAAAATCTAACCACTTAAGCTTTAATAATGATGCATGTAACAAAATCAGTACCTAAACTTTTAAAGAATAAGATTTCTGTTAGAATTTATTTGTTTTCAGTGTCAGATCTTATTGTACCTTATCTATATATAGATCAAGTACGTACTTTTTGTAATTTTTGTTTGGATTCCACAACTAGGTTAATTCTAAAAGTTGTCTGTAATTAATGTTTGAGAAACAGATACAGCGCTAAGACAAAAGAGAATATAAAAAATAATTCTAGGCATGTCTAATAAAGATCTTAAATAGGTCTTTCAGAAATTCTTGTTGGGTCACAAAGTAAAATTTGCAACTTCATTAACGAAAGGTTACGAGACCGAAATAAATGTTTAGTAATCCAAATATATTCTAAAGTAGGCAACGAGATTCTAATGGTGGGGATGCATAATGTTTTCTTGTAGACGTCTAAGATAAAGATTTTCTAAGATCTCAACTCGTGCATATAATCTCAAAATGATGTCATAAACTCCACTCAGCAATTATAAATAAACGTGCAGAAAACTATTTTATAAATTTATAAAAACTAAATTACAAAAAAGACTTACCTCAAGAAAGATGTTTGTCGTTGCGAGGACACAAACTCTTGTATAGGCTCCCATATTAGCAAGCACCATTTCAGATGGATCGTAAAAACGCCAAAAAAACCTTCGCTTATAATGGAGTTTTGCCTCTTTAAGCGCGTACACTCTTGAAAAGTCTAACATCATGAAATATCCATCATACTAGTAGCATTCGAGAGTAGGTGCATCCAACATAATGGACAAGAGATTCCGGATAGAATCCAAGACCAGCGACTTGAACTTCTTATGATTTTGGGCGTTGATGTTCAATGTCGCATACATTTGACATCTGATTAGCTCAAGCGTTTCGAGGTGGATGCAGTTGCTGAATATCGCATCAATCATCTCTTTTTTCACTTCGATCTTCGTTAGCGCAAGTGTCCTCAATAACTTTAAACCCTTTGGAGGATTATCCGTTATGTTGAACTCACACCAGCTTAACTTCAAGACTGTTAGCGTCTCGATGGCTGAGAAATCGACTGGGATCTCTATAACTTTCTTTGCTTTAGAGAAATCCAACACAAGTTCTTGAATGTTTTTACCAAGACATGTATTGATCCATGAGAGTATCTTATCTTCCATGCCAATATGATTGAGAAGTAGAACAAATCGGTTAATCTCCGAGCCTTTGTGCTGATTGAAAACGCTTTCAATGATGCTTACAGCCTTTATTTGACTGCATCTCACGGAGTATATTCCGCTAAAGTCAAGGTCTCGAGACCGAATCTTTGTGGCTTTGAATTTTTTGGACATAGAACGGCTTCGTAAAAGAGATTGAATTGGGAGAAACAGCGACATGATGTGTTCCACCAAGTCGTCAGGCAAAGTTTCATCGAGTTTTATCTTCTTATGTGAAGATTCTTGCATTTTCACTATACTCTTAGAAGGATTCTTCACAATAATTTTCAGTGAGTAAGGATTTATATGCAGACTATGTCACGGAAAACAAAGTTATTTTTTGGCGATGCTTTCAATTTTTTTATTGAATGATTATGATACATTTAATTTATTTGCTTTTGTCTTTATACATAATACACAGCTGTAATTTCTATATTTTTGAGAAAAAACAGATTGGCTGGTCTATTTTTTACCTTTTGTAGAATCTCAACAGTACACGTATGTATGCATGTTTGCTAATATATATAGATTTTTTTCTATATTTTACCCAGAGTTAGACACATGTCGTTTTTAGTACTAACTAGGTTTCAAAAAATGTCAAAACAAATTAAGATTTAGATACATGTTCTAAACAAAATTAACATCCTATGAACTTGATAAAATTTGCTAGCTGGTAAAAAGTTTCAAAAAAAAAATCATTAGATGTTTTATTAACTTCCATTTTAACCTCCGTTTCTTTATTTTCCATTTTTTCAAACTTAATAAAAATTTAATTATCTTAAAAGAGGAGTATTTTTAGAATCTGTTTCCAAACACTCATTATTTTTTTTTAATAAATTGAACATGTTGCCAAACATGTATTAAATATATTGTCAAACATTTAAATAGTCTTATTTCTCATTTATACTATTAAAAAGGGAGTACTTTTGGAATATGTTTCCAAATACCCCTTATTTTAAATAAATTGAATCCGATATTGGAAACCCAATGTCAATTTCATGTAAATTTCCTCCTCTAAGTCACCATGAAGGAACGCGTTGTGTACGTCCTTATGGTGCACTTCTCATTTCTTTGCTGCAACAACACGATGAAGACCACGAACCGTCATCATTTTAATCACTGGTGAAAAAGTCTAATTGAAATATTCTCCTGCAATTTGCTTATTTCCCAATGCAACAAGTCGAGCTTTATGCTGTTCAAGAGACATGTCGGCATTATACTTGACTCGATAACCTACGTGTGATTTTCTTCAAGAGCATGAACTTCTTTTGAACAAGCATTTCTCCATACTTCGTGTTTGATCGCTTCGGAGTAACTCATGGGTTCAACACCAGTATGAGAGCAGAATCTCACAACCTCAATCCTTGGCCTTTTTCAGGTTGTATGTTCTTGAGAAATAACAAAGAATTGCGTAGATGAGTTTGAGAGAAAAAAACGTGTATTATTATTATTATGCCAAGAATTCGGTCCCTTACAATGAGCGTCATGTTCAAATTTATACATGCTCAGGAAATCGTAACTGCATGATTATTACACTTAATTACAGAATTAAAATCGTAATCTTTGCCTTTAGTGCTGAGCTTGATTCTGGGGAGAACGCATTTAATGTATTTGACCTGCTGGCTGCGAGCTCTTCTTCCGACAATCTCCTCTTTCTTGCGTACTCAACTATTTCCCAGCTCGCGAGCTTACTCTTCGAGACTTTTCAGCAAGCTGGGCTTGATTCCAGGCCTATTTAATCAAGCTGGATTATAGGTGTGGATTTTGGGCCCAACAGTTGCCCCCAGCATCTTTAATGATTCATCATTGAGGATGCGGAACTGCGATCTCGAGATTTGATTGATCCTTCAACTGGCACGATCTCGCAATCTCGGGCTTCTGATCGATCTCTAGTTTGTTCGCGGGGAGAGTTTGCAGGGATCCTGTAGCGTCAGCATGACTTTTTAGGGATTTGACAGGACGAGTGGGTATAAATGAGCGGTTCTCGTTGTTTCAACTTCCCACGCCGCCTCAGTTCCCACTTACCAAGGTAATGATGTCTTTTCCCCTCTCTCTCCTTCTTATTATTATTATTTTTACTCCATTAATTAAACTGTCTTCATCCTCTTTTCTTTTTACTTTTACCCAAGATATTTATCTGTGAAAGCTCAGTTTCCATAGTTTCCGATTGAGCTTCTTTTCTTTTTTGGACTCGACTTTTTTTTTTTTTTTTGCGATGGCTTCTACTTCCCAGCTGGATGCTCCTCCTCCCCTTGTTGAGCGGTTTGATTCTCACTCGAAGAGTACGATTTCGGCTGCTGAGCTCGCGAATATCTCTTCTTTGTGCGGGCTTGATATCGGCTATCTGCTTATCCCATCGGCTGATAGCTCCCCGGAGAATCCTCCGGAGGGTTATGCGTGTGGTTACGCCGCGTTCTTCCTGAGATGTCGCCTTACTTTTCCTATCCCAGCATCTATCTTTAATATTATTAGTGATCTCGGACTTTCCCTCCTGCAGCTTATGCCCAGTGCGATGAGGTCCCTCGTCGCACTCTGGGTACGTTCCAGGGAATCTGGGGTTATTTTTGATACGGAGGTCTTTCGCCAGCTCTTCAATGTCAAGGGGAACTCTCATCTTCGCGGGACCTACTACTTTCCGGCGAAGGTTAACCGATCCGTCTTTTGATTCAACGTGAGGGATGACAAATGGTGGGAGCAATGGTTCTATTTCAGAGTTTCCAGTAGATCTGTTGAAGGCGAGTCAGTGCTTAGACACTCCTGGGCTCAGATCACCGGTCAGCGCGAACTCGGATATTGACCTGAGCGTTCCTTTTGGGGATTTCTTAGTTGTTGCGCCCTTTTATTTTGTTCTATTATGGTGACCCTTTTTCTTTTAGGCAGAGTCAAATGATTCTTCGAAGACAGTAACAGCTGAGGTCCAACGGCTTGTCGACCTTGTCAAGGGTGAGGGTTCCGACTGGAAGGGTTTCTCCCTTGATAGAATTCAGCAAGCTCGGGAACGTCGATCTCCCGGACTGTCTGTTGCAGCTGCTTGCCGACTTATAGGTTTGGAAAGACTTATGTTTTTATCTTTTTTAGATTGAGAATAGTTTCTTTATTTAGATCCCCTTTACTTGATTTTGCAGTTTCTCCACCTCCATCTCCTCTGCTTCAAATCCAAGCTCCGGCTCCCGCTCCATCCATTATCCCGAGACTTGAGGCCGTTGCCAAAGATCTAGCCCGCGTTGAGGTTCATCCCCTGGCTGGTTCCCAGGTGCCAGATACTGCCCCTGCTACCTCCCAGGTTGATCTTACTCGTAGCGAGAGTTCTACCGAATCCAGCAAGATGATTCCTCCCAAGAAACCGCTGCGTCTTTCTTATAGGGAGAGGAAGCGATTGCGCCCTGCCCCGACGGCAGCTGGTGCTCTTGATAAGAGGGTTAAAGAGGCTCTTAGTAAGTCCGTTCATGCTGAGATTCCGCGTCGAGAGGAGGTCGAAAAGGATGATCATCGTGAGCCCGAAGCTGATCTTGGTGGAGGTGGCATATTGCCAATAGGTGGTGAAACCGAGATCGCCCAACACGATGCTCGAGCTACAAGTCCTCAGAGGTCCACTTCCAGGGTGTCCTCTAAGGAGCCAAGTCATTCGGCTGAGCAGCAATCCCGTTCCAAACGATCTCGTGGTGATGGTTTTGATGGTGAGGAAACATCAAGGAGGTATGCGATACCTCATTCTCAGGGTTGCGGAGGTGTTTATCCAAATGCCTTTAGGTTCGACTTTGACGGACCTGAGGCAATTGTGGAAAACAGCTCCCAGCTTGCAAATCTCTTTAGGCGTGTTGGCCCTCGTCCTGCTTCTTGCCATCTCTTAGGAACATGAAGAAGCCTGAGGGCTACATTCAGTTCGCAAGTGCGATGGGCCAGGTAGTTTTTGCTGTCTTTACTTCTTTTTTTATTGCTTTGATTTTTTCTTTGCTGAACTTTTACTTCTTTTTCCCAGGCCGTTTCCGCTGCCAATGATAACACCATATTTTACATCTTTTTAGGGCTTTATTTTCATAGGTTTTAATCCCACTTTGTATAGTTTTGGGATCTTTTCATGCATTTGAGTCTCATTTAGTTTTAACTTGCATTTTAGAAGTCCTAGATAGTTTTGTGTCGTTTTTGGCTTGCTGGAGCCTTTTTCAGGTGTTTAGGAGTGCCTGGAGTAGCTTGGATCAACGGAGACACTTGGAGTTCGAAGGAAGATCGAAGGAAGATCGAAAAAGGACCAAAAGGAGCAAAATACACATCGAATCGGTTACTAACCGATCCCGATAACCGATCAACATTCCTGATCAAGACGATGTGCCTGAAAGATCCAACCAAAAGAACACCTTGCCCTTTGAATTAGACTGGGAGCTCTTCACGAAAGTTGAGTTAGCTTTCTAATGGAAGTGGTGTCATGTCATTCTCATCAGCGGTTCGTGAGATGCGTTTGATTTACTGAAGACATGTCATTACCAGAAAATGCAGCGGCAATCCGAAGCAGCTGAACGATCATGTCGGATGGAAGCCTTCCCGTACCCAGTTTAATTTCAAATTTGGACACAAGATAGACAATTGAGTTAGCTTCGCGTGAGCGTTGGATTCGTGTCATTCAGGGCTGTGGTTCAAGAGTTATGGCCAATATAGTGAAGACAAGTCAGGCGATCGACCATAACCGATCAAGATTGCCATCATCGATCGGTTATGACCGATCCCCGTAACCGATCCCGACACTTTTAATGCCCATTTTTGTATTTAAGTCACCTTTACTCAAAAAAAACATAAGTCTTCTTTCCCAAAACGAAAAGTCTCTCTTTGGAGAGCTCAAGAACACCTCTTGGTGTTCTTGAATGGATCTTCATGTATATTTCACATAAGGGAAGATTTCTTCACTTTTATTTCATTTTATATCTATTTGATTCTTCTTCTTTCTTTTCTATGGTTTACTTTTGTGATTTGTGTTATTTTTGTGAGTTGACTTTTATTTTCTGGGTTTGTGTTCTTCATGTTCTTCATGTTCTTAGTATGTTTTTGGTGTTCTTGTGAATAGCTTTTTGTTGGATCATGATTAGGCTTGATTTGGATGGTTTGATGATTTATTGTTGATGTTTAGGCTTAGATAATCATTTGTTCTCATGTTAGGAGGGATCTTAATGCTAGAATCGAATTGACAACTCATTTCTAGAACTTAAGACATTTCTCGCCCGGAAGGTGTTCGATGAAATGTCTAGAAAACTTCTAAGCATGCTATTCAATTCTTAGCCAATAGAAATTGATGATTAAGGTTAATTGTTGACTTGTATGGGCTAATGCTTAATGATTATGGATCATTTAGTTTCGAACGGAAGTTCTTGATAACTAGATGATTTGTAAATGGATTAGTATCATGGAAGTGAACTAATCTACTGATATATCATGGTTTTTACCCTGTTTAGGCCATGATATAAGTCCTTTTATAGAGTCTTTCTAGTGTTTTGTAGTGTTTTAGAGTCTTTTACAGGTCATAGCACGTTTGGAGCTTAATTGGAAGATATTGGAGCTTTCTGGAACATTCTGGAGCGAAGCAGAAGATCCGTGTAGCATACCCGTCAAAATCCCCTGAGTATCGATCGATACTGCCTAGTATCGATCGATACCCATCGAGGAAACAGAAGGATCGCGACTTAATGAAGAGCTGGAGAATTGCAGAATTAGCCCAGAAGACTTTGATATTTACAAGATGGCCCAGATCGTGTTTTAGGTTATAAATAGGATTTTACAGCCACATGTTTAGGCTATGCATTATTTTACTTTGGTTTGAGACAAGTCTGAATCTCCCTTCGTCCGAGATCAGATCTCTAAACCCTT